>JAOEHY010027919.1:0-66491 GCA_025447955.1 Psilopsiagon aurifrons | reverse complement strand
AAATTGAGATGATAGATCCCCTTCCTCCTCCGCTACGCACCCAACTCGCGCAACCGCACCCCCCACCCCCGAGCGCCATGGAACGGCGCGGAGCTACGCCCCGCCCACCGGCCCCGCGGGCAGCCTATGGGCGGCCGCGTCCGAGAGGGAGGCTCATTGGCTGAGAGTGCTGTCGCTCCGTTCGGCCGCAGCTATAAATGGCTCTGTCTCGCGAGGCCTCCCTCGGTAGCTGTTGTGGGAACTGGGGGCTCTGAGTGTGTTCAGTGCTCAAGGGAAATCATAGCATCAGCCAGGGTGGAAAGAACCTTTAAGATCATCAAGTCTGGCCTTCATCCGAGGGCTGCCAAGTCCATCACTAAGCCGTGTCACTGAGGGCCTCATCTAAGTAGTTTTTGAATGCTTGCCGGGGCAGTGCCGCCACCACTTGGGCAGCATGTTCCAGTGCCTGATTGTTCTTAGTGAAGAATTTTTCCATAATATCCAATCTAAACCTCCCCTGGCACAGCTTGAGGCTGTAACCTCTTGTCCTATTGCTTGTTACTTGGGAGGAGAGACCTGCTCCCACCTCACTCCATCCTCCTTTCAGGTAGCTGTAGGGAGCCGTAAGGTCCTCCTTGAGCCTTCTCCAGTCTAAACACCCCCGGTTCCCTTAGCCGTTCCTCCTAGAACGTGCACTTCATTTGGTCCCTTCACCAGCTCTGTTGCCCTTTTCTGGGTCAGCAACTCAGTATCCCTCTTATAGTGAGGGGCGCAGAACTGAACTGAGAATTCTAGGTGCTTGTCTTGACACAGTGTGTCCACTTATTAGGCTGTACTTTTAGGGGGTTATTCTTTTGGAAGACTCCTAAGAAAGGCTTAGTTGTCCCAGCACTTGGTTACTTGTTGCCTCGTGATCAGCTGCAGGAGGTCCATCCTGAACTTGTCCCTCCCTAGCCTGATGTCTTAAGAGTTATGCCTATACTCCTGTAAAGAAGTTGAGCTTGGCAGAAGATTTCTCAATCTGCCTCTCAGTGCCAAGCGAATCACATGTATTGGTGCCCCATGTGATGTGTGAGTTCACCAGTGACATGAAGTCACAGCCATGAATTCTACTGTTGAGTTCACGCTGTGCTAATTATGTAGAGCTTGTAACAAGAACTGTTTCAGTTAAAGAGCAGCTTGTTGCTTCACACTGGTTAAATGAACCCTCTGTCCTTTGTACCACTCACCAGTTGCAATGCCATGTGTGCTGCCCCAGAGGCTGTTAAAACAGATACAGCTTCAGAGGTGTGAAAACGAACTGGCTTTCCTCCAGAGGGTCATTACTGCTGCATTGGGCAATCAGTGAAAGAAAGCCAGTGACAGCTTTACTCTATGGGCTCATTATTTAGGGTTGTGGTGTTTCTATTTTGTAAATCATCCCCTACCTTCAGTGGTTGGTTTCATGTGTTCCAGGAATTTCATGCATGTTTGGGGGGTCTGAAAGCTTCCATTAAAATCAGTCAAACAGTACCCTCAGCTTAGGGTAGGGTCCAGTCTACCTCAAAAGATCCATGCTTTTACCACATAGTGCTAACTGTTTAGCAGTCTTCAATTCTTTTGACTGACTTGACTGCTTCCCCTTTTTTTACTCATTTCTCACCTAATTTCAAAAGTCTATAGTACAAATTTTTACTCTCAGTTAGGGCTTTTACGCTAGATATAGTGGGATAGTTCCCTACTAGAACTCTAGAAACTGAGGAAAAATCTTGCTAGTTGTTCTGTCTGAAGAGTGACCTTTAGCAAGTCTCCATAGCTGATTTTTATTTCATGCTTAAGCAGTTAAAGTATTTTTACACATTAAGGCACCTGCACAGAAGCCTTCAGTGATTTTTGCTTGCGAAGAGGGGCCACTGGTAACTCAGGCAGAGCACGAGAAAGAAGTTTGCAATGTCTTGACACACAGGCTGTTCTGCGGTTTTATTTGCTGAGCAGTGAGAATTTATTATGTAAACGTGCTTCAATCCTCCCTTTTGTAAAGAGCTGCAATGAAGTGGATTTTTTACTGAAAAACAAATTTGTCACAATAACTTTCAGACAAAAATTAGTGCATGCATGTCTTCATGTGCAAACACACACACGTACCTACAGCAGAATTTTCTGCTGAGATCCCAACAAGCCAAAGACATTAGAGCCACCATTGTTTGCCTCTAATAGATAAGTATTGCTTAGGGATATGAATTTTTGCATTTCTGTGCTGGAAAAGTATAAACTGGTGGAGACATTTTCGCATTAAAATCCTTTTGTCAAGAGAGCTTAGTCTTCTGAAGGGAAGGCTCTGTTGCAACACCAGTTTAATGACTGCCATTTCACAAGAACTGTCTGAGCCTTTCCTACTTTTTGTTCTTTCACTGACTGGACCTTGACAGTATCCAATTAACTATTAACTTCCCTGAACAATAGAGCAAGTATATTGTTGTTGTTTCTCAGTTCCTCTGACATCTTCCCCTGAAGTTATTTTCCTGAGAAGGAAGGCAAAGTTCAAAATAGAAAAAATAAATATTCAACATTGCCCTCATCTAATCTACTACAGCAATAACCAAATGCCTCCTGGCATATTCCGCTACTTTATGCGTGGAAAACGTACATGGTGAAGGAAAGTGCTGCAGCTTCCAGAGGAAACAAGCTGAGGATTTTTGGCTGACACTAAAACATCGCTTACATTTTATCTTAAGGTGAGGGTGGCAGCTCTATTTTAGGCCTGGACAATATTTAATGCCAGCAAATTTCTGAATTCTTTCTTTCTGCCAAGTTACTCTTTCATCCTATAGCCACTGCTGTTCCGCTGGTGTATCAGTTTGAAACTGGAGACGACTAAGCACTTCCAAAGTGTTTGCAAGAGTTTAAATGCAAGTGTTAAGGTGCAAATACTATAACAACCATAATGGGGGAGATGTGGGGGAGGAAATTGTTTTAAAAATACGGGAAGTTTAAATCCTTGGTATTCTAGCTTGGGTTGCTAAAATAGAAAGACCAAGGAGCTTGCTAGTCTATACCAGTAGGAAAAAAAGGCCAAAACAAAGCCAAAAACAATGCAAGAGAGAAACGCATAATCATATTTTGACAGAGAAGATTCCATGTTGGGAAATTTTTGCTAAGGCATTACCTGCATGTCAGAGTAAAGACAAAGCGGCAAAAGATGCTGCAGGCCTGCTGTAATTTCACACATGCTTCAGTGACTGTTCCCGGCACACTTGGGCAGCTGAATTCTGTAGGGCTGTGCGACTGTTGCCATTCATCAGATTTGGAGTTCTTTTTACTCAGGCACTTCTCCTGTCTCATTCAGAAGCATCACAGTGTTGTCCTTGCCTTTCACTGTGCTCATGTTCTGGCTTTCCCAGGCACTAGGAAAGATGCAAAAAGGGTTGAGGTGCTTGGCAGTGGCAGCAAAAGTCTCAACAGTTGAAAAATGGCTGTCTGAAAGGTGCCTGTGTCTCCTGACTGAAAACTGAGTTCTCTTTCAGAGATTTATTCCCAGCCTGCTACTAACCTTGTTTTTTAACAGAGCAAATACCTTGGGACTCTCAGTGCTTCCACCTCTACTTCTCGGTTTTGCTTTTCCATGACCAAACCCTTTTTGCTCTAGCTAGCTGAGCACCTCACTCAGTGAAACTGTATTTCTGCTGTAAAGGGAAGGGAAGGGGAAAGTAAAATGGATAGGAAGGGAAAAGAAGGGGAAAGGTAAGGGGAGCTTTCCCATCCCCTCTCTATGACTACATAAAACAGTGTATAAATAAAAATACAGAAGGTTTTCCCATCTCACAGACAGGTTTGATGATTATGCAAATCCAGATCTCATTATGGCTTTATAGACACAAACTGAAACAAATGAATGCTTCAGTGGCTGAACTAGTTTGCAAAAGACAGGTTTTGGTTTGTGGTGTTGTAAACTTATTTTATACATGAAGCTGCTAGATGTTCAGTTCATGTATTAACATGTGTCTCGTGTAAGCACCTATTGTAGTGCTAATACTCAACAAGTAATGGGATAAAGAAAATTACATGAAAATAAGACTGTAGATACAAATGCTTAGTAGCCAAAAGATATCGTGCCTAGGTAATCTTCATTACGCCTTTTCTGTGACTTACATGATGAAATAATCTTCTGGTACGTGTTGTGATGCCACTTCTTCACACAGAGCTGTGTCTTGCTCAGAAGTCAGGCGTGACAGTGCCATCCTTTCCAGTAGGTATATTGTTGGTTCACTTTAACAAGATAAAAACTGAGATGGGAAACAGCAAATAATCTGTCCAAGAAGTCCCTCATGGAGGTAGGAACAGAGCTCGAGCTCTAAACTCACGTTTCTCTACCCTTACCCTCACATTACTGTCATTTCACTTGCTGTGGAGGTTCTGTCTGAGCCACAAATGCCTCTGCCATATGCTCAGAGGCGATGGACATTCACATTTCATCTCCTTCTGAAGGCAGAGGCTTTTAAACGCATTCCTACTATAAACATAAACCCAGAAACCATGAAGTTCATATTGTGCCAATATTGCTAATGGTAGCTGAGGTCAATGCCTAGGTAAAGAGCAGTCAGCTACAATTCCTGCTGAAAAAGTAGTCCAAGGGAAAGGAAATCACACTAAGAATTGTGGATGCTGATTGCCAGCTCATTTTCACACATGCCTGCTTCATGGTACTCTCTCTCCTAATTCTAAAAGACAAAAATATTTTTCAGGGAAATTTTGAGAACTAGACTCTGTGCACTGTATGTCTTCATCATCCTTTGAGATGTCCCCTTCAGCTTACTTCAGGGTGACTTGATGGTTGGTCCACTGATGGCAGAGAGGCTGCAGTTAAAGGGAAGACTGAATCAAGTCCTCAGCAAGAGGTTTCTGAAGGTCGTCTTCTTCTGAAAGTCTGTTTCACTCTTTCCTAGCAAAACTAAATATAGGTCCAGACAGCACGGGGGAAGAATCCAAGTCAACTTGTGCAGGCAGAAATAAAATGTTTTAGGAGTGTCTGTCAAAACACAGCACGTGGTCTCATTAGTAGAAGAAGCTATGAGAGGGAACTCTGGTTCCTGTGTAACTCAGCTATTTTGTGCAGAATGGTTGCAAACTATTAGGGTTTTCTAGCTCCACCACTGCAAATGCCCAAATGCCTACTTGAAAAATGTACAGTTAAGGCTCTAGCATATCTTCTGAAAGATGTGCAGCTTTGTAAAACCTGAGGTAAAATCTGCAGAAAACAATGCAAATCTAATCTTCTGACTGTCAGACTGTCAAGAAACATAGATTAAAGCATTATACTCCAGACTTCTGGCACAAGCTCCCTTGCCAAAGAGTGGGCTGGCCACACCTTGTGTCCTTTTCTTCATCTCACCTCTTTTCTTGTCTAATCAAACCTGGCTCTTCATTGTCAATTTTCCTTCCCACAAGAAAGCAGAGTTGTGCAGGACATGCTTCAACTCACGTTGTTAGGACCAGGTGCTGAAGAGTCAAAACCAGGCACCAAACTGGTAGCTGAAATCCAGTTCCAGGGCAAGTAGCTCCCTCCTACTCTTGCCCTGTCACCTACGAGATGTCTGGTCACTGGGTGTCTCTTTTTTCTGCTGCTGACTGACGGGCAGGTGTACATCTCTTGCAAGCCAAACTGGAACAAAGTGATGGGTTATGCTCTGTTTCTGATAGCAGTCGATAGCCTACAAAGCGCCATGCTACAGCAAGAGATCTGCAGATGGACAAGCAGCGAAGAAAGCTTCCTGTGCTTTCTTGTGCCAGTCCAATCTCTTTCTTCATAGAGGGGGAGCACTAGGTGAAGAATGAATTTTGTGCATATTTTCTACCACCAGAGACAGCACAGAGCAGGGGATGATGAAAGCACCTTCTCCAGCAAAAGGTGTACAAGGGGTTGGTAGCAACAAGTTAATAATGGGGTTGTTTACAGGGAAGGAGCAGGCTGCCTCTCCATGCATTACACTAGCTGTATGGCCTTCTGAATTCATTCCTGGTAGCCTAATTCCAGGCTAAAACTATTTACGTGGTGCCTGATGCTGGGGACAATGCTTGGGTGAGAGCTTGCACTAACTGCAGTCACCACCTGTGGCCTGCCAACACTCAGGTCAGCATCGCCGCAGCCAGCAAAAAGGCATAGCCCTGGCTCTCATACCTTCTTTACTGCACCTCTGCTCTGATACTGTGCCACAATCCTGTCTTTCCCAGCTGCTTTGCTTTCGTAATTGTGTACCAGTATTGTAAGGAATAGACAGAAATTGTTAAACCCATTTACACTGGAATTGAGGGAAGAAAAAGAGACAGATTAATGAGCTTCTTGACAAAGCAGGACCCTGCAACATGCGTCCTTCTTATCCTGTCCAGCCCCATCGCATCTAATGCAGGTAAAATGTTCGAATCCTAGGTTCGTCCCTAATGATTACTGTGGGGTTTTTGATCTCCCTATCAACCTGCCTAGACTAAGCTTCTCCCTGAGCAGCATATTCACCGTGTGTGTCACTCCACACCACAGCAGGGCAGTGGAAGAACAGCTCAAATCCAGCCCAGGGAGGATGGGAGAGGTGTTTGACCACAGGCTATATGCCAAAGTCATTCTGTCAGCAGCTGATCTGGGGCAGGGAAGGACAGAGAATGATATCTGAGAAGGAATAAGAGAATGATATCTTTTGATCCCCTTGTTCAACTTACCTATAGTATGTATCATTAACCTTAATTCATATCCCTCCAAGGCACAGCAAGTGTCAAGACAAGCCCTGTGAGCATGAGAACTCTGCAGCACTGAGAATAATTATCAAAGCCACTCTCCATTTACACTAGCAGAGCTGTTGCTCTGCTGTAATGAAAAGATCTCATGCCTTGCCCTGGTGCAGCAGGGATCCAGGCTGTATTAAGTCATTCTGATCGGCCTTAAAGTCTTTGGTGATGTTTCTTTCATCTGAGTGTTATCTTTCTGCCGATTTAGAATCCCATTTCCTCTCTGCAAAGCAAACTTTCAGTTTTCTAAGCAGCAGTGGGAGGATGGTAGACAGCAAGGAAAACATAGATAGGACAGGAGCATTCCTCATGTCATTTAGAAATAACAAGTGCAATTTCCCACATCTTAGGACTTTTTAGACCAAGGTTTTAGGAGAAAGAGAAATGAGCCTTAGTCAGACAGCAGCCCTACCTGTATATCTGGATGTAAGTGGCGACAAGCTAGACACTGCGGCAGCTCAAACAGAAGACAAAAATGATAGTGACAACGTAAGAGCTTTGGGACTATCAAATAGCTCCATCCTCTAGGAAGGACACTGAGAGCATACATTTTTAAATGAAGCGGTGTATTCCTTTCTTCACAGATTTTAAAGAAGCTTCAGATTCCCAGCTCTACATGCAAACTAGGTGTTCAGCCTCCTCTAAATTGCACGCAGATTATTCTTCCAGCAAACAAAAGGAAACCAGCAGTTTAAGAGCAATATACTGATATACTCTACTCCCCAAAAGTACTTTTCAGAATGACAGCTCCTAGTGTGATCCCACGTGCTGTGCAACTGCATGGGCCAATGCTAATTCCACACACCAAACATGCAGGTAATGGGAATGAATGGGACAGGGATCAGGAGCAAACAGCTATCAGAGACTTTAATAGCTGCTGGCAGCTGGAGCACATTTAGCAATTAATAAACTCTGAAGTTTGTAACATGTCAGTGATGATGAGTTTGATAACTGTAATAGCCATATCACTGGTGTATTGCATCTCATGCATACCATTACTGTTATTCTTATCCTGAGAGGAACGGAACTGTAACAAATTGCAAGGCTTACTCACACAGTCCTTTGTTTTTTAAGAGGATTACACTTGAACCCTAGGTTACAGAGTTACAGCACACATATCCTGATGTGTCCAAAGTCAGGTCTCAGGATGACTCCTGTTTGTTGACAATTAAATCCTAAAACCATCAAGTGCTGGGTTTTGTCCCTGTCTGTCAGAGTTGAAGGGGGAAAACCACAAGGAGAAGGCAGACAGCACCACGCCGGGCACTGGTGAAGTGGGCTTGTGCAGAAAGCAATGGCTGTCCTCCCCATCTCTCCCATGCTGCAGGCTGTGTCACAGCTGACAGCCCTTCCTCTTCCCTCTGCATGTAGGTAAGGCTGCCAGTTGCAAGAGGGTGAGCCCAGAGCTGCCCTTGCTCCCCAGGGAGCACAGCTGGTGTGGTCGGTGATCCTTGAGGGACATGGCTGCAGGCTGTCCCTCAGCCTTACCCTTGTGCTCGTCCTGTTTGGTCAGAACCTGTTTATGTTTTTAAATCATAGTAATACCATATCTGCTGCTAATTACAGCCCCACAATACTAAAGCAGTGTGCAAATAAGGCCATCATCCAAGTATTGTTTTGCCTAACCAGAATGCTGGGGTTGTGAATGTTTGCATGATGTTTAATTATTTAGTCAGAACATAAAATTTGTCTTCCTCTCAAAAACATTTTTATGAAATGTCTCAATAATTAAACACCACTATGTTTATGAACAGCAGGGAAGATTCATAAAATGTCTTAGTCAGAAACAAGCAAGTAACTGCATCCTGCTATAGTGATCAAAATATGCCACCCAAGCCTGGCAAACACCAGCATGAGCTCCTTGTGCAACTGAGCAGAATATGATTAAAAGCTTAACAGTTCAGTGGCTGTACCTTGGAAGGGTCAGGGAGCCAGAATTCAGTGGTTTAATTCACTCATTAATCAATATATATAATTTTCAGAGGGCTGGCTCAATTATATGGAGTTAGTTGAAGTGAGCCCTGTGACAATGAAAGGTAAAATCTGGGGTCAGCTGGAGACCCACAAGTGATGCCGTAGCCTGGGGATGGCATCTGCAGGCTCCTCTCTGGCATGCTGCCTATGGGAAGGCAACTGGACCTATGCGTCAGGTGGCAGGTTCACATTTACACCCCTTGTGTGGGACCTGGGAGCAGGGAGTGTTCCTCATGGAGTTCCTCTAGGTAATTGCCTGAAAAAAAAGCAAAACAGGTTCTAGGAAGGTAGCCAGAGGCACATAATAAAAACATCTACCTTGATGGCACAGGAAGGAGGTCCTCCTGCAGTGCTCTTGCACCATCTCCTGCTGATAGGGAAGAGAGGCCAGATCCAACCTCAGTTATTTTGGTGTGTAAATAGAAAAATTCCCTAAAATGAACAGTCAGCTTCTGGGCTGGAATTGCTGAATGTATTGGGGATGCCCCAGCACACCAAGCAAGACCCAGAGGTTCTTTTAAGCAAGTAAAACTCACAGGTTGCGGACGGGCATGGGCTGTCACACACACTGGATTCCAGTTTGATCAGAATAGTTTCTGCGCCCAAACATAAAAGCTCCAAATTGTACTAAACTGTTTGAAGGGAAGGCAGAATTCAGGAGCACAAATTGCTTCTTGTTAAAGAAGTAATCGCTCACTAAATTGGGAGGAAGTAAGTGTTATATCCCGGGAACGAGCATTTGCCTCTAAAATCAAGTGTTTTAATAATTCGAACTTATTAGATTACATACAAGAGAAGCATAACATTAAAATGTTTTATTTGGGCAAGATAGGGAGTTTTATTCTCTTTTGAATTCAACTTTATACTTCAGCCATATTCCAATTATGCTGTGTTAGAAATAAAGCTTGTTTACTTCTGCACTCTTTGAAACAGCTCTGTCACTGGCTAACAAGGATTCCAAATTACTCAGGCCAATTTCTGAGACACGCATGTAGTTAATTGGCTCCCTTTTTGTCTGTCAGTTACATAAAACCAGCAAAAGAAACCACCTCTCCTCCTCCCATATCCTTGGCATAATATCTATGACTTGGTATGAGGGTTACTGGTTTGCAGCACTGTGCTGGGGTTGTGTCGAACAGGAGCTGGTGAGGGTATGGCTTAGTTTGGGAGGTGGATTTGAGGAGCTGTTTGTGTAATGGGGTAAAGAAAATAAGGAAACCAGCACAAGTCTACCTGTTCGAATAACCACCCTCTGCTTCCCTGCATGAAAACATAAGCCTGCATAAACAGGCTCTGACAGCAAACGCTGCCTTTTTCCTAAGCAAAACCCTCCTTCGCATCCTGCTTTAGGGAAGTAGGTCACAGTTAAATCTGCCTTCCCCAGTCTCCCGTCCACCATCACAAGGTAAGATAAATTACACCCTCACAATTGTCAGGGAAATTGTGGCATGAAAAGGGAATTTGAAAGCTAAGTGTCTCTCTGGAGAGCAGCTGACAACACAATCCACCACTGAAAGTGCCTTGCAACCCGCTGCCCCAGGCTACCTGTGCCCTGCACTCTGCTGATGGACCCAAGCTCTGTGGCTGGATCTGATGTTGAAGAAACGCAGCCACCCTTCATCAACAGGCAGCCCACTCACTGCCGGCTGCTTCAGCATGCCACGGAAACAAACAGAAATCAGAGAGGAGGAGGAAGCAGCAAAGAAGCAGGGCAGTAGGTCTTCTCTGCTGACTAGGGAAGGCTGCCTCCATTACCTCTAGCTTCATCTTCTTTTCTTTGCATTGCTTTTCTTCCTTCTGAGATTGCAATACCAAATTACCATGCTGTCCAAAAGCAGGTTCAGCACATCTGTTCCGTGCTGTGTGCACATTCGTTTGCATGTTGCACCCCTGTTAGCAAATGTGAATTTTTGCTCTCCTTCTCCTGCTGTGCCAACCTTACACTGATGCCTGATGACATGTGGTCTAGCATGATGCCTGCCAATCTGGGGTTCATGTGTGGTGTATGGCTTATGGAGTGTTGGCAGGGCCATGCCCTGGTTGTTCCTTGTGTTTCCCAGTGGGTCTTATGAGTGCTGGAGCTGGATCTACTGTGCTGTTGAACCACCCCATAGCCCTGGGGTTTGAAAGAACACACAGACAAGCTCTGCAATGCCACAAGGCCAAGGATGAGGAATGATTTGTGCCACGGCTCCTCTTTGGAAGTCTTTTTTTTTTCTTTAGTGGTTCAAAATAAAGGCATGAACCGAACAAAAACGTTCATTAAGCACAAAGCAATCCCTTTCGCATACTTGAGTGCTGCAGGAGGAGGCAAAGAATTTGAAAGAAGACAGCCCTTATTTAAAGGAGTGGCTAGATGAGGAAGATGATGTCTGTTTTGCCTGGACAAGCTCAGGGCCTTATTTTTCCCCTTGTCTGCAGGCAGCCTGCCCATCAAAATTATCCCCAGTGCTGAGTGCAGAGAGGACGAGCCAACAGGTTATTAAGGAGTCTGTTATTTCTGCTGAGAGAGGTGGCTTTTATTTTCCTGAAGGGTTATTAACTGAATTCTCCTCATCATAACTCTGGGTGTTTTCCTCTGCTCTTTCCAGACAGTTCTCCTTGGTTCTTCAATGTAGTCTGGAGGTGTTTATTCAGTCTTGTTAAATTCTGGGCAGAAGAAATAAAAATAACATGGGAATAGGATTTCTCTGGGAGACACAATCACCAGAGAATGACTTTGGGACAAACCTGAGTGCAGTTCAGTGACTTCCAGGTTCTGATATGGTGCTGAAACCTTTACAGCACCTGGGGCCCCCAACATAAGAAGAACACGGATTTGTTGGAGAGAGGAGGACTACAAGGATGATCAGAAGCTGGAATACCTCTCCTAAGTAGACAGGCTTAGACAGTTGGGGTTGTTCAGCCTGGGGAAGAGAAGGCTCCAGGGAGACCTTAGTGCAGCTTTCTAGTACCTAAAGGGGCCTACAGGAAAATTGGAGAGGGACTTTTTACAAGGGCATGTAGTGACAGGACAAGGGGGAATGGCTTTAAACTGAAAGAGGGGATATTTAGATTAGATATTGGGAAGAAATTCTTTACTATGAGGGTGATTAGGCACTGGCACAGGTTGCTCAGAGAAGCTGTGGCTGCCCCATGCCTGGGGCTCTGAGCAACCTGGTCTAGAGGAAGGTGTCCTTGCCCAAGGCAGGGGAATTGGAACTGGATGAACTTTAAGGTCCCTTTCAATCCAAGCCCTTCTGTGATTCTATAAATAAAGGGGAACTATGTGCTACAGTGAGTGAAAATACCACTGCACCTTGCTCAGCATCCTTGAATAGTCTTCAGTGCAATTATGAACCTGCAACATATGCCATCATATGCAAATAAGTAAATAAACAAAGCAAAAAGAAATCAACAATGAAAGTACTCAATGTAAAAGTATGTGAGACGGAAGGAAGGAAAATTGTCCTCCATCACTTTACTTCAGCAATATCTTACAGACTCTTAGCTGCATTCCCAACTGTACTTAAGATAGCAATTTGGGATCTCAGAGAGGGAGGCAGCTCAACCTTCTCCTCAGTGACCTCCATTTAAGCTGCCTTAGGTGAGCTAGAGAGGTTTTCTTCTGGGAATACAGCCAGCGTACACAGAGAATTAGAATCTGCAGCAAAGGTGCTGCAAGATACTGCGAAGGCAGAAGATATGAATGGACTATGAATACATTTCCCATCAGACTCCAGCTTCAAAGTGTAACATGATGCAGAGAATTATCTGGGACTAGTAATCCATAAAAATCCTCACATGGTATTTATTTTGTGCAGTCAGGCTATTAAAGATTCCACGCTATAAAACCACATTGGTTCCTGTCACTTTCTGAGCATCTTAGCAAACACTGGGAGTATGTGAGAACTGTGCCCACTTGGAACTGAAATGCCTTCTCCTATGGGAGTTAATCCCATGCAGCCACTCTGTGCTGGATCACACAGGGTTACATTTACCCCTGGGTTTTTATGAGACTTGCAGCACTGCCCAGTGATCACAAATGCCATTTTCTTTTTCAGGCTCTGTAACAGTACAAAAGTTATCTTCTAACCACAAACACAAAATCCTGTAATTAAACCTTTGTTACGCACAGCAGAGTGCTCGTCGTGTATACAAAGCAAACATTTTGGCAAGTTTATTATGCTCCTTGAGACCAAGACAGAATTAATGGCATTGCAAAATTACAGCAAGCTGCTTGCTATGCTGCTGCTGCTGCTGCTGCTGCTGGGTATTTTCACTGGCAATGGGATTTTATATTCCACTTTGTCTTGAGAAAAAGTGCAACAGATTCAGTAAATGTTTTTACTGTCAAAGGCAACAGAGTGCAAAACACTGTGTCAAAGTAAAGGCCAGAGAGGTATTTTGGCCTTAAGAATTTATTGCACTTTGCTGTACTTTAAAAATCATTTAGTTGTAACTTTTAACTTAAAATTCTTAAACATTAGGAGGTAGCTAATGAAGATACTCTGACTGGTGAACAGCGTAAGTGATCAAATGTAGAGATTTTGCACTGAAAGACGCCTGATACACGATTTTGTTTGCATTGTGCATAGTCCTTCACCACTGGGAGGGACAACAGCTTGCAGACCATCACCTTCCTCATTGAACAGAAAGCCAAAGGTGCTTCATGCAGCACTTACGGGAGAGGAAATGTCTATTTTTCAAGTCTGTTTTGTTGTTGTTCTTTGACTACAATTCAAACTATCTCAGCTTATGTGCATGAGTCACGAGCAAAGGGTGATTTTTTACATTTTATTTCCTGATAGATGTTATACTCCAACAATATATATTGCAGCTGCCTGCGCAAAATGTATCAGCCTGAGTTAGTCATCTTGCCTCTCAGCTGGAAAAGTACAATGACATCCTTAAGAGGACTGAGCAGATCTGAAAGGCTTTTCTGGTGGTATCGAGTGTGAAACATAAATCACTGTTCATACAGAAAAGAATAATGTATCTGTGTTTGCATCTCTCCATTGCCAAGAAAGGGCCATTTGACCAAAGAATACGGGCTCTAAAACTATTTTCTGCTTACTTGTTGACAAGACAGATACAGCAAGACCTGTTCACATGACCATTTGACTAAGAATGAACAGATCTCGGAAAAGAGCAATACCATGAGAAAATAAAAATTCCCCCTAGCCATCAGATCAGACGTCCAGGTAGTCAAGTGCCTTCCCTTACAGAAAGGCCAGGACCATCAGCGGGAGTAGAAAGTGAAGAATTCATCAGTCGCACCACCTCCCAAAGCCTTTTGCAATCTCCCAAGCCAAGGTCCTAGCTTTCGTGTTGAGCAGCTCTTGATGGATTTTGTCTTCCACTGATCTCTCTAGATGCTTTTTGAAGTCAACTAAATCTTTGGTGACCACAGCCTCCTACAATCAGCAATCAGTTCCAGGGTACTTATGCACTGCATGGAAAGCAGCACATCATGCTACTGCTTCTGTTAAGCATATTTTGAAATGAAGTTGCATTCCTCCATGATTATGGCAGAATTGGTCAAGATCCCAAGTTTGCTTCACACAGGCCTGAGCAGCATGCACGGTTGCAGTCCCATTCCCTTGGAGGTGAATGTTGCTCATGGGCATGTAGGGAACCACAAAGCTGTCTGTCACCACCCATGGCAGTCATTCACACCTACTAAGAACTGAAAATTTGTTGAGCCAGCAGAAACCCTAAGGCAGCAATACGTGGATGACATCAATGGCAAAACACAGGCTGATGTCCACCCCACACTTCCTACCTTACCATTCTCCCAGATTCAGACCAAATGCCACATGAGGAGTAGCGCTGTGCTTCATAGAGAGCTGGTCACCCCCTTAACTCCTTATCTGGACACATCCCAAAAGGGACAGACATGAGGCTTCTTCTCCTTGAGATTGTGTAGGTCTTGCTACAACACCTCCACCTTTCACCTCCAGTATTCCTGAGCATCCACCTATGAAAATAGGAGATAGTCCAAGAGATTTGTACTCTTCCCCAAACAGCTGCATGGGTCATGCTCTAGGAATTCAGTCAGGTTTCCGCACAGGTTTAATCCTTTTAAACAGGGAAAGAATATTAAGGAGACAGACCATGCCTTTAACTACATGTCCTGTGCTCTTTGCATGGAATGGTGGTAAGTAGAGAATCCAAATTTGGTCTTTTTCAATATATTTTTATATATATTTTTATATATAAAAAGATATATTTTCATATATATATTTTTATATATATATAAAAAATAGAACCACAGAACCATAGAATGGTTTGGGTTGGAAGAGAAATTAAAGATCATCCAGTTCCAACCTCCCTGCCATGGGCATCTCACACTGTACCAGGTTGCTCTCAAAGCCCCGTCCAACCTGGCCTTGAACACTGCCAGGCATGGGGCAGCCACAGCTTCCCCGGGCAACCTGTGCCAGGACCTCACTTACTCATAGTGAAGAACTTCCTTCTTATATCTAATTAAATCTACCCTCTACCCTTTTTCAGCTATTACAGTCCTTTAATACACAAAGTGTCTTTTTTTTCCAAGATCGCTACAAAAGGTAATAGCGTATCTTAAAATTCTTAAAATTACACTTGATGATAATTAGTTACTTATTACAGAAAAGGCGTTTTGGAGAGAGAGTTAAGCAGGTTTTCATTGCATCTGAAAAATGTACCTATTGCTATTGTAGGTCCTAGGGTATGGTTTGAATATCAAACCAAAAAAATCACTAAATCACAGCAGACTGTGCCTGCTGGCTCGTGGGGAGCCACGTGAAAAGTTGTTTGCACAACCAACCTTCAGGCAATTGAGCCCAAGGTTGCCTGTCCTGTAATTAAGTTCCTATTTCTGTTGTGGATGAGTTTAGCAGAGAGCTCTTGCCACTTCTCATTTCAGCAGGTCTGCCCACACTGCCTTCTGTGATCTGCATAAGGGAGGAAACCCCGGAAGAACTGGCAGAAACTCCTTGGCGTTGGGACCGCTGACAGCTGCTGGAGTGGGCAAGTGCAGTGACTGCATCAGGCCTCCAGCACCCATGCAGGCTGATTCCATGCTAGCTGGCTTTAGCCAAAGGCTTTGACAAATAGAAAACTTGGGTTTCTTCCTCATATTTTCAGTGAGGAAAGACAACCTGTCTGAAAATATTGGCTATTAACCTCTTCCAGTGCCCTGTGTCTTTATTCATTACAAAGTATAGATGTTGGAGGGAGCTCAGGTTTTCCTCCACACTTCCTTAGAGCAGACAAGATTTTGAAACTGCAAATGCAGGTGTTAGGAAACCCCAGGTATCCTAAAGTCTCCCTACATTTATCTAAAAAGACTGTTACTGCATCAAGAAAAACAAAATCACTGACATAAATACAATTAAACCTGGGGAATGCAGTGCTCAAGCAGTAACTCACACATACATACACAGAGGGAAATGCTTGCTAAGAGGGGAATGCTTAGCAGTGGGCATTTCATTTCCAGGAGATTCCCTAATGGGCTTTGTCATTTGCTTCTTTAACTCACAGGGAGGTCCTAAAATATATTCAGAGTGATTTGGGTCAATCAGCAGCAATGATTTCTCCTGTCAATCTTGTTAAACAGGTGAAGGTGAAGAGCCTGGGAGGCTTCATAAGCAAGAGTGGGGGAGACTCAGGCCAATGAACATGAGAATTTTATATAAAGGTAGTAAAGCACAGAGATATATTACTGTTTTTTAATGAGAATAATTAAGATTCCCTAGGGGGTGATACGTGAAGCCGATGCTGCAATGACATTCACAGCACTTCAGTTTGGACTCTAGCTCAAGGCTTTTCAGTTCTTATTTTTAAACTAAATGCATATTGTCCATTGCTACTGATACTATCCTCCTAACTGAGCATGATGACTCCACACAGAGTTGCAACCAGATAAATTCAGGTAGGAAGGCAACTATGAATGCATCGATGAGCTTCCAACCACAGGTCAGTTTCCTCATTACTTGCCTGCTTGCAAACGTTGTGCAACCAAGGCTGCTGACAGAAGCAGCTGAGGAATTTTTATTCATGGTCATGCATAAATGTGTGTATTTGTGCCTCATGAAACGTAACCTAAGCCCAGAAACAGGACCACCTGGCTCAGCTAGGCAAACATGCTGCTCAAGCAACACAGCCCAACACAGCCAATTGGATTACTCACTAGCACCTAATCATCAACACCTCCATGTGCCAAACAGAAAGTGCGTCAGGCAAGTCCAGTGAAACACATCAACAATCAGGATGTTAGTGCACACTTTATAAATGTAAACAGAGAAAACGGTAACAAATAGAAGTTTCCAACAACAACAGAAATTCAGAGAAGGTCAGCAAAGATCCTGGTTTGCTGCAAACACCATTAAAAGCAGAAAATGCAGGAAATACATAAGGCAAAGGTTTTATTTTCCAAAGTGTAAGTATGTCCTTAGCATAATTTAAGTAATCCATTGCCATTGCAATCCTGATTGCTACAAAGTTGAAGGTAAACTTTTTGACTGCACCTATTGCACACTTTCTCCACAGCTGTACAATAAAACCCTTCTCATGTATCAAGAGACTCTCCACTGTGATTAGCTGGTCTGCAGAAGTTAAGTAGTTGACTTCATTACGAAAGATGCTATCTGTTTGCATCATTCTACTTTATAATTTGTGGCATATCACTCCAAGCTTGCGATTTCTTTTTGGCCAGTTCCATCCATGATGGCTGATCCGGAGCAGCACTATTGGCTTTCCTCAAGGAGGTTATTTCCTCTTTATCCACCAGCGCTGGTGATGGGGCTACTGTGAATAAAACAAATGGGTATTTGATGTTCACTTGCTGTGCAGCTGTACCCCCTACCTCTTTAATGGAAAACATCCCACGCCTCATTCTACGGTAGAAAATCTTTACATTTCACATGGAAGCTGCTTCTTCAATATGTTACTGAGGAAAGAACCATTCTATCCTCAAAAAAAAAGACAGTGTTTTTCTCACCACTAGTATCTTTTGGTCCCTAAATTGACCAAAACCAAAATGATGACAGGGATTCCTTGCTGTGCCCTGTGTGTTAACACCCAGGCCAAAAAAGAAGAGTCTTTTCATTAGCAAGAGCATTCATTTGCAAATTCCTCCTTTACCCACCCCCCAACTCACAGGAATTTTATTACCTTCAAAACTTCTGCCCTTCTTTCAAATGTCAATTTACCAAAGAGATTCAAAGTTACAGCAGGAGGACTGATGGGCAGGCAGTCTGTGATCACATCCTTCCAGCTTGCTGAGGAACCCACATCAAAATTGAATGCTAATTTTGCATGCATTCTACATTCTACACTGGGATAGTGCATTTGAGACCCTGTCCTGTCAAATGGCCTCGTGCTCTCAAGTCACATTTCCTTCAACACTAGTTTTGACTACTCTGTAATCAAAGTGGTCAAAAGAATAAGCCACCAAATAAAACCCCAGATGTGAATCCTGAAAACAGTCTTCCCATGCTGATGTGGGGCTGGGGAAGAGATTAGAATCTAGCCCCTACTCCTTTCCCAGCCCACTCAAGGAGGATTTCTTCTGACAAGGCTGTGAGATAACAGCCTACATTTTAAGAATTCTTTCCTACCAGGGACATAATGTGACAGTGAATTGGTTCTCAGCAGGGGCTCCTTCACTTCAGACTTTGTCTCTTTCCTCTGCTCTTCAGAAGCAGTTTTAGGTGCCAGGTGTGACAGTTTGCTCCATTGCTGCTTCACTGAGCCCTAGGCACAGAGGGATAAAAACCAAGTAATGCAGAGAGAACAGAGACCAGTTTGAAAGACACAAGCAAAGGGAGTGAATGTAGTGCCGTCACAGTTCAAAGACCACACACGCTCATCACACATTCGTCCCAGTCCTCTCACTTGAGCTGATACCTATTCAAAAAACTCCAGTGGTTTTAGCTTAGTGTCCATGACACTCTGCTTTACAAATTAGAACTATCCCTCTGTGTCTCTTACTCATACTGGTATCTGTGCGTAGGTTATTACAGTCTTCAATGCAGCATGTATTCCAAGCCCTTTTCACACCTCTACTAGCATATATAGGATTTGGAAACAGCCTTGTTCTCTCATGTTTCCCTCCCACTTCCTGAATTTTGTGGGTTAGGGCACTGTATTTTGGATGCTTGATGGTAAATGGATTTTCCATGAAAAAGGAATCAAACACATCCTCCCATGGATTTCCTTGCCAGTATCAAAAACTGAAGTAATAGTGGCTGGTGCAATGTGGGAGAAGGAAAAAGTGGGATCAGTACAATAGCACCAAGCCTCACATGCTGCAGTCAGAAGCATCTTGAGGAAGCTTCTCTGTTAGCTGAGATAGGGAAATAAAATGCATGGCATAAATTTAAGAGAACATTGCCAGCTCAAATCTGGAGTTTCCTATTCTGACATAGAAACTGTATTTTGGGATCATTTATACCCTTGGCGTCTTAAGTGCTATGACAATTTTGAGCATTACTGCAGCTTATGATAGATATTTTATTAGGTATTACTCCTTCTTAATCTAACCACTGCTATTTTTCATCATCTAGAGATCTTCCCTTATTCCAGGATACAAGACAGCTACCTGGGTTTCTAACAGTAGCATCTAAAGCAAAAAAGTGGTCCATTTGCACTGGAAATGCCGTACTGGTATAGGACACACGCACTCCTGCATCAGTGTGGGGTTCTTCCTGTGCAGGAGGTGATGTAGGCAGCACTTGCACGCTGCTGAGCTATCCCAGCACCAGGGAAGCCTTATTAGTGTTCAGAATTAAGACCAAGCGCTTCTGCTGGCACAGCTTTGTCAACCAGGAAGATTACTTGCTATGGGTATCACCCTCTTTTACATGGAATCTTTTAAGAGGCAGTGTCAGCCCGTATTCCATCATGTGAGCGTCTGAGTTACCCATATACAGAGAACCAGGATGTATATCTTGGCGCTGTCTGCAAGTGAAAAAGTTATTTTTATCCCATTTCACTTCTCAAGGCTCTAAAAAATGTTACCTAGGGGAATCTGAGACCGAGCTGCTCACTCAGTGTTAAATCAGTCAGGATGCATAGGAGGCTCAATGAAATGCTGCGCTTAGAGGATAGTTAAAGACAGTGTGTTCCCTCTGCATTGACAGAGATCTGAGGCTACAGTTTAGCACCTCACTGTGGGTATTTTAGCATGCAATACACACTTTAGAACTGTAAGTATGTACTGGGCACCCAAGCAGTTTTCCACAGCTCGCACAGTTCCAGGATTTCTTGGAAATATAAAACTATATATCAAAATGATCAGAGAACACTGAATTTGTAACACATTTCTGAGGGCAGTGTCTTTGTTACCATGATTAGACTCATCAAGTATCTGTGATCAGTACAGCATGACTGATAATCTAGCAGTAGGTACAAAGAACACTAAAGGAAGGTGATATGAAAGCATCATGAATTTGTACTGTAAGTACCTCTGTTCGTTCCTTCTCTTTATTCTGTCTCTCTGTCTCTGACTTCATACCCACAGCCATCAGTTTTTCTCTGTCGGGTTCCTGCTCCTGCTGCATGCCCCTTTGCTTTTGTCTTGCTATGGAAATCCAGGCTGGCTCTGTGGGAGTGTTGGGATCTCTTCCAGAGTCTCCAGCAGCCACAGTGGAAGGCATGCTTCTCTCTGTTGACAGATCATTTATGTACATGGTTATATGAAAGAAGCTGTAATTAGCTTTATCTTGCACTTGCTCAATATGCTGACTGGTCCCAGGACGTGTGATCAGCCTGGGTAAGTAGGAATTCTGTTTAGTTTGGTCTTCAGAGAGCAATCTGCCCGTTTTAAGTTACTGTTTTACTGGTGGAAACTGGTCTGCATCTTTGCTTGGCTGGAGTCGCAGTGTCACTGCCCTCACCTGAGGGAGATGCAGAAACACGGATCAAGCGTCACTAATCTACCCATTTTCCAAGGACTACTCTTCTGCTCCCTTCTCCCGTCTGCTTTGTGACCTCTCAGAGACAAGCAGCAGCAGATTCAAAGCTGAACAGAGTTGAACCACAGTGTTGCAAAGACAACCCTGTCCCCACTGCAGCTGCCCTTGGCTCCTGCTCTCCCCATGCCCATGAAGCAGCAGTTGATGCCTTGGTTTGGTTCCTGTCTTCCTCCCTCTCCTTTAGGAGCAGCCTCCCTCACACAGCCCCTTGGGACCTGCAGGTGCTGTGGATGACTGAGCACAAGTCTGTGGTGTCTGATCACACTCAAATACTGCTAAAGCCATAGGGTTAATTCATAGTCTTTTGACATAAGGTTTACTTTGAGCTGTCCTTGCTGATAGTGACTGTGCTTTCCACTGGAGACAGTCACTTTCATCGTGCTCTACCACAACTCAGATTTCAGTGAGATGAGTTAAAAAAAATCAGTTCTCAGACTGAAGGGTCAAAAGTGCTACCCTGCTGTCCTCACAGCTGCTACTCAGGCAGAAGCGGTATCCAGAGTTATGGGGAAATGAAATACCCTCTATTCAAATATTCTGTGAAGAGAAAGCCTGTCTATATGCTGAGCAGGTATGGAACAAGAGAAGAGCCTCAGCTCCTCTGTTGGCTCCATCTCCCAGGTTCTCCTCTTCTTCATTGGCTCACACTGCACATGAAATTCAGTTTTCCGATGTGGAGCCCCTGTGTGGTTTAAGAGGAACAACAGTACTAACACCCTTAGAGCCACATTAGAGCCATAAGAAAAGATGATTTAACCATTCCCAGACATCTCTGGCAACTAATATACCCAAAAAATTACAGAAAGCTATTTCAGAGCTAGAAATTAAGCTTCCCAACCTCAAATCACACATGGTCCTACACTAAGGAAATGTCTGTTACCTACTCAGCAGCCTGTTCAGGGACTCAGGAAGAGGCAGACCCAGCCAGGAAGCATTGCTGCCCCAGAGTCTCTTGGGGCTCAGCTGCTGTGCAGCCATAGAGCTGGGCCACCCAGCCACAGGACCCTGTGGAGCTGTCAGGAGGACTGTGGTCCAGTTTAGAGGAACATGGCCCTGTTGAGGAAGGCAGGCAAATGTCTCTGAAGGCACATTTGAGAAGCCTCTTGAAGGCACAGGAGATGAAAGAGGTGATGCTCTCCCAAGAGCTGAAGTCTGCAAACTCAGGCACATTATGAAATCCCACAAACTTTCTTTGCTCAGGGATTTTCTCAAGTTAGTGCTGTACCTCACCAGAGACAGACTAGTTATTTGAGCAAGAAAACACTGTAAAGCCTACGTCAGCTAAAAACCACAAACAGAGAAAACACAAGGTTTGCTTTAAAGCCTAAGCAAGGTATTATGCCAGCTGATGCCTGCATTTCCCTTCACATTCACCTCGTGATCTCACACGGAAACCTCTGAAGAAACAAGCCAGAAAGTCCAGCTGTGCAAATGCAGTCCTTGAACACTGAAGTAGCTTACTTGCACAGCAAGTTACTCCAATTCTCAGCATCCTACCTATGCCCCACCTTTGATGCCAGCAGCTGTTCCTCCCATAACCTTCTTCCTTTCTCTTCACTGGCTCCCCTCACTTTGCTTTTGTCTTGTTTTACAGAATGATAAGAGAATATGGCTGGGAGGGATCTCGAGATGTCCTGTAGTCTAACCTTCAGCTGCGAGGCAAGATCAGTTTCAAGATCGATTTCACATAAACTGTTCCCTGACCAATATGTATCTAACCTCTTCTTAAAACCCTCATGAGATGCAACAGATCTCAGAGTCTGTTTGGCTCTTCTTGTTCTACTAGATTTTCTTCCCTATTGGTTAAGTTAAATCTTCTTTGCTCTAATTTAAATCTTAACTTCTTCTCCTGTACACTACGCACATCAGCAGATTACTTATAGCCTCCCTGCAGCAGCTTTTTATGCATTTGAAGACTTAGACCATGTTTTCCAATTATTTTTAACTCTTCTGATTAATCATATTCTCTAGATCACTCTTTTGTCCAAGCTCTTGACCAAACAGTACTGGTTGGAACTGTTATCTTGTAGGTGCTTAGAAATAGCTCAAGTATTCCTTTCAATATGCTGTATTAACTTAAGTGGTCTATGATGTCTTTTCTCCCTCTCTCTCCCCTCCATCTTGCTTCCCTTTTCAAGATGTGCCACCTCATCTTCCACGGTTCCCCAGAATAACCACTAGCCGAAGCTCAAGGACTGCTAGCCGATCTTCTCTGAGTATCTGAGGACAAACTTCATTAGGATCTTCATAAGTAAACCCACACAGCTGATCTGATACGATGTCTGCTAAACATCTGCCATCCCATTCCCTCCTTTGCTTGTAGGTCATATCCTTGGACCCAACTGCTCACCCATTTTAGGTCATGAGCAATTTGGGCAGGACCCATTAGTGCATTGCCCAGTAAAACCACGTGCCACACTTCATCAGTTCCCAAAGCACTAGTTGTACACAGACTGCTGAAGCTGATGGCAATGTCTAGTGCTCCTCAGAGCTGAGGATCCCTCACTGAGTACATACAGTGTACAAGCTTTTGTACATACTCAAGTACATAGAGTACAAGCTTTTCACTTTAGTTACCTTCTATCCAAATTAGTGAACTCATTTCCCTAACTTCCTTTAATGAATAACCATCCCACAGTTACACTCAATACTATGAACATGTTTCCCCACTGAAGCCTGGCTAGCTGGACTCATCCTGCAGTTCCATCCCACCAAACATACCCCTTCCCCACCACATACAGGTGTCTTCTCAGCCCAGAGAAGACTGGGCTTCCTCTCTGACTGTACAGCCACAGATATTCATCATTTATCTTTTTACACCACCTTTTACCTTCCTTCACTGTCTGTAATATCTTGGCACTCAAAACCACTGGCGTCTTTACCCTGAAGGCCCTTTTCAACCCACCCACCAGCTTTCCAGTGATACTGAGAACCTGGCTTCTGCCTCGATGCTGCTAGTGATGTACAGTCCCTCTGATTCAAAATCACCCTTTGTGCTTTGTCCCATTTTCACTGTCACACCACAGGAGCTTTCTGTAAACACCAACTGAACTGCATGTTGCTCCTTCTCTGCTCCCATCAATCAATACCGACATAATGACTGCTATGCCCAAGCTCTATTTACTGCACTGCTTGTAATGGTCTTATTGCTACCTGCACTCCTGTTTCTCTGTCATCCTCATGGATTTAGCATTCATCTTTCTGTTATTTCAATATGCCTTGACTAGCACAACAGGGTTCCCAGTCCCACAGTCATACATCTGGAGGCTGCTATTATGTTTTTCACAAGGCAGATATTCCAAGGAAGGCATCAAGCACTTTTGCTCTTCAGACAAGTCTCCCTGACGAGATGCCAGACATCCCAGTTATGCCAATTAGAAGGCCAAGTATCATCCCATTAAGAGACGGTATCAGAATGCCCTGTGATAGGAGGGAACAAAACCTCTTTATCGTCATCTCGAAGATTTTATATGTGCCTGTACAGGCCTGATTTAGGACAGCAGAGTAGGGTCACCCATAGCAGATCAAGAGCTGATCTGATTCTGGGAGGGACTTCCTTATTTATTCAAGCAATTTTGTTCCACCCTTGTCCTTTGCTGCAGAAAGCCAGACAGGCAAGCCAGAGGAAATGCCTTCTGTTCAGAAGAAAACACATCAGGTGCAACCTGTGCAGGATTTACTACCTCATCTGTCAGCCAGAATTACTGTAAAGAGTAGAAGAGGCATATTCACTCTTTATTATCTTTCCTATTGCCCAGAGGTCCTTTACCTCCTTCCACCTCCAACTAGAGGAGGTTTCTTGGCAGTACACATGCACTGTGGTACAAGCCAGAAGGATGAAGGGTGGTGAAGTAATCCAGGAGACAGTACAGTGAAGTGAGCTGGCAGTTTAAGGTGATCTGTTCTACAAAGCTCTGAGTACCCTGGAGGACACCAAGAGGCTAAAAGCTTTCTCAGGAAGTGACTGTTCTCAAGAGAAGTGCTGCTTGCACATCTTCCTCACTTCACCGACTGCCTGATCACCTTGAATGAGTCCTCCCTGTCTTATCTCACCTGGTCATGAGGTAGTCTGTGTGCTTTTTATGATTCATCACGTGGCAAAGCAGAGAGTTTAAGGAACCAGGTAGCCACAGTGGAGCCAAAAGTACTCAAAAGCAAAACCTAATTCCTGCTTCTGCTGCATGTCACGTGCACAGCAGCTAGCACAACTGTTCCCACTTGGAAAATGTGACTTTTAGGGAGACAAATGCAAGCAGTAGCATCTTCCATGGGAAGCTGTGCGAGTTCAACAGGCCACAGATGCCACAAATGCCTCCTCCAGTGAAGCAGGGCTGAGCCTCTGCCTGACGCTTGGGAGGTTTTCTGAATAAAACTGACATCTGAATCATATTCTTCAGTTCTTATTACAACATCCTATTTTAAACAATATGCTATTCAACTTCTTAATACCTTCATAAGCTAATAAAGGACACTGCTGGCAGTGGTTTGTCTCTTGTTCACCCACAGTTTCAACCTCGTGATTGCATCTTTCCCTCATTTTCCTTGGAGCTGGCTTAGCCTCAGGCTTTCTGAAAGACAAGTGAGCCTCTTCTTCCCCTCAGGATAGTCACCAACAATGGTGATACCAGGTCAGAACTTGTCAAGCCACTCTGTGCATGTCACCATGCATTACAACTAGCATTTAATGTAGGCTGCCAAGGTCTTCTTGTGCTACTTGAAACCACATCCAGAGGCTGCAGGAGCCCTCCCTTCGCATCTTTCCCACAGCCACCTAACACACATGGATGGTCCCAAGACCAGCCGCTCTGTCTGCTGCCTTCATCACTTCCTCAGCCTCCAGACTGACCACCAAGGCTAAGCCCCGAAGCCAAGTGAACCATAGCCACATCCTCAATTCCCTCCCACAGATCAGAATCACCTGCGCTCTTTTCTGCTGGTCTGATGGTGGCAGGGCTGGTTGCCTCATGACCCCTATGGGGGAATTCTCCTTCTGCAGCCCCATTAAATTCAGGTGCCTGTTTCCTCCAGTATCTTACTATTTTTCTCAGCCTAAAGCTCTGATCTTATAGATGCCTAAATATTGTGGAAATGAGTGTGTACACTTCTCGCTGCTAGTTGAAAATTATCCTTTAATATGTGTCAGTTTGGTTGTGCAAAGAATAGAATGAAGATAAAAATTAATCTTTATGTACAAAAGGAGATATATGATTGACTTGTTATTGTGCATTGGTTTATACACACACAAAGTGAAAGAGAAATGAAAGAGAGATACATACCTATTTCTGTCTATTGACAGACAGATATACTCAGTGTATTCAAGTGTCTCTGGGTGTGTGTGCATTGCTTATATGGATAACCACAGCAAAGACATATTTAAACATTGCCCTGAGATTTAGAGACTGATTTTTGCTAGGTTTTGGGTTTTTTAGAGATGGCCTCAGATATTGTACCCATATTCTTTAAATCTAAAAGCCTTTGTGTGCACAAAATATAGCAGAAGCTCTTTATAACATTTAAATCCTGTATCTGCAAATGAAGATCTTATGCCTGCAATGCCTCCAAAAAGTGCTTCCTCTTGCCATACATATGTGCACGCAAAAGGTCAGAGACGGAATATTAGATCTTTTTGAAAGCCAAACCTCTGACAGCAAGCAAAGGCAACTTGTGGATTCCCTATGTATTTTAAAAGCAAACACACTCAGAACTAATCCAAACAACTCTACACCACGAGATAACACCCCCTGTATACAAGACTGCCATTGGTTTGTAACACTGCTCATGCATGCATATTTAATTCCACACTGTTGTATCTTTGCTCATTTATAAAGCCCAGTTATTTTAAGAACAGCTTTACAAATGCATATGGCATGTAGTATATCCTGGCCCACATATTTCCTTGTGTTTATTAAAGCACTACATGCATTGGTGTCAGTGTACACACCCAATTCCTTAATTTCAGACAAAGCTATTCTAAAAGATTTGACATTTCTTTCTTCTCTAGGATGATGTGTGAGGGATTTGACTTTGGGTTGGATCTATACCACTGCTGTCAGGAGAGTCTTTTCTACACAAGAAACTGCTATGTTAGCATCAAAGTCTATTTCACTGCTGGAAAACAGCCATATTGCAAAACAGCCTGACACAACTGAAAAAGCAACTTCTGCTGGAAAACGACAGCTTCCTTTTCAGATGTAGCCAGGACACTACAGCATTAAAGCAATGTCTTTTTTATGTAGAGAGAAACGTTTTTCTTGTCATTTCAGAGCTTGTGTTTGCCAGACGATACACACCAATTTAATTCACTTTACTTTCACTGTCCCTCCCCAAGCTCCTTTCCCCTGTTACAGCACATCTCCCTGCTACAGCTCCTCAGTCACTGAGTTTTATATATCCTAAAACGCACATTCACACAGGTACTGCTTATGGTTTTACTCCTGCAATAACCTATTAGCATATGTTAATTGCTTCTGCCCTTTAGAGGATTTATAGCAAAGTGTATCAAACCCAAACAGCACAGCTTAACCTTTTAATTCTTGCAAAGACTTGTGCCTTTAGCTGCAGGAACTTAAAAACGACTCCTCCTGGGGTGATGACTAATTTCACACAGCCATTAAAAAGCCACCTTGCAGCCTGACAGAGGCCAAGCAATCCCCTGCTCATTCCCTGGAAAACTCTGGAGAGCAGGAGTGCTACTTTCACCTGGGGGGGTAAACCAGCATCCCAACAGCCCTCCCATTGCCTTTGGTACCAGGAGTGTTGAAAAGCTAAAAATCGAACTGAATGAACCAAACTGCTCCTGCTCACTCCATGACACAGCAAACTGACTTTCTTGAGATGAATCCACATGCGAAGAGAACTGCACCCCTTACATCACCATTTCACAACTTGTCTTCCTGTTCAGTGCAGGGATTTCCTAACACATTGGAAGGAAACTCCCTGACAGCACAAAGTGACTGCTGATGGTGACCACAGCTTTTTGAAAGGGCTGGTGAACTCAAGCACCAGGAGAGAGCTGGGGGCCAGCATTAAGGGTGGTTGGATGGAAAAAGGGCTTCCCAGCAGATCAGGATGCCAGAGATGGCTGGTAAGCCGTGTGATCCATGAAGGGCCATTCTGACGGTGCTTGTCAGATTTCTCCTCCTTGTTGCAAAGACACACTCCCAACTCAGTTGGCAGAGGCAAGGTTTCAAAGAGACACTTCAGAAAGGCTCAGTGAAAACCTTGTAACAGCCTTCCAATACCTAAAGGGGGCCTACAAGAAACCCAAGGCCAGGTAGTGACAGAACAAGGGGGAATGGCTTTAAACTGACAGAGGCTAGAAGGAAAAAGTTCTTCACTGTGAGGGTGGTGAGGCACTGGAACAGGTTGCTTTCTGAGTCCTGACATGACCACCTATTATAATCCATTACCAAGTGACTCAAAGCTGGGAAACCAGCAACTTTGCTTAAGGTGATACAAGAGCAGTAGTGCAGCAGATAAGGAGGAAGACTAGTTACTATCACAGACCAATCTGAACCACCACCTGAAACAACTCCAGGCCACACGGAGTTGGTGCAGTACTGTCAGGTGGAGAGAAACATGTCCAAAACACGGCTCCTCTATTCGCAGCCTCAGGTGTGTGCAACTCTGTCAAGAAAAGGGGCATGGCTCTCACCCACAGACACTATTTTGCACAGGACAGTCCTGAGCCTGGGAGCATGAGCCTCCTTCACCCCAAGGCTGAGGAGGCAGAGGAGGAGCCTGGTGGAGAAACACATTTCCCAGCTCTATTTCTGACCTTTCTCCCTCCTCCAGCACTGCCTTTCAATCTGCGGCTGCTGCAGGCACCCTGGGGCTCAGCAAGAGGGATGTGGGAAAAGCCTGTGTGCAGGAGCACTGATCCTCCCACTGCTTGCCTTTATCCCCTGCCAGACTGACCCTACCATGCCAGGTCTCCACTACAAATAATCAACCATTCCTCAGGGCAGGGTAGAGGGAAAAATGCCTTTAAATGGAATGTAGGGATTATATGAAGGGAGAGCACGTTGCTCATGGGGTGCAAAGAAGCTCTAGATTGATGGCCATGGGAGCCTCATCTGGCTGAAGAAGACCTGATGAATCCTCTCCCTTACGGCTGCTGGGAGTGCAGGAAACTACACATGTGGCCAGAGCCCTGCAAACACACCTGTGGTCTTGCAGCAGATGACAAGTGGAATCAGGTGCTACTCAGGGCATCTCAGGCTTCCCCTGGGGCCAGGAACAAGCTTTTGTCATCCTACAGGACAAGTGCCATGAGGTCTTCTGGTCTGGTGTTTCCCCACTCCAAAGCTTAGACTAACCCAAACCAGAGAAGAGCAACCAGAGGCAGGAGGGAGCTCTGCAGTGGCACAAAGAAACCTTTTCATGTGCTTGGCCAGCATCTCCTCCTCACATTCTTAACATCAAACCCATGACCAGACAGAGTAAGGGCAGGGAAGAAGTTTCTCCCACACATATCAGAAGACCTAAAGACTCTTTTTCCCCCTCTTGGCTGTTCTCTGAAGAGCAGTGCTAGAAGCGTTTGAGTATGCTTCACCTAACTTGTTTACTGTCATTGCAAAGACCTCAGACAGTGGCACCACTTCCAGTCTTTTCTGTTCTCTGCCTGTAGCCCATAATATATCAGTCCCCAGAGGACTGATTATTTTTTTAACTCTAACCCAATTATATAATGCAGACAAGAGGGTGAAATTCAACAGTCTGCAGTAGACACAATCTTACAGTCTCTCCTGGCTTTAAGCTCCAGGAAGCTGCAGGGTAGTTAATTTTTGTTTTTAAACAAGGAATGAGTAATGATAAAGATGGATAAATGAATAAGCAACGCTCACAGGAGACAATAAATAAATGGTGAGTTGAGCATGCCAGGCAGCTACTGGTACTTCTCCCTTAATGCTACCGTGAAAAAGGTCTAGAGGTCTGAGTCACTCATCCCACGCCGGGCACTGCACTTAATATGTGCTCCTGGCTTTTGAATTGCCATAAAGCACCTCTAAATGGGATGCCTAGTGTCTTGGTAATTGTGCTCTACAGTACTTTCTTATGCACTTTATTTGTTGAGTGTCACTTAAAACATCCTTTAAACAACGCCCTCATACACAAAAATAGCAGGCAAAAATATCTTATTGTTCCCTGCTGTGCTTCTGATGCTCTTTTCAGCATGGGAGAATGAGGGAGCAACATCACTAAAGGCAAAAACCATTAGCTCATGCTCACCAGTGTTGTGACTGACACAACAGGGCTGCTTCGTGCTCTCTCACAGGTAATAGCATTCCTTTTGAGTGAAGGTAACTTTAGAAAGTATCAGGAGTCTTACCAGACACTTTGCAGGGATTTGACTTTTTCTCCAAGTCTCTATCTTCATTTCTGGATTCAGGAGAGTGAATAGCTTTGTCCTGCTTCTCCTTGTTTGCAGTAGTATTTGGAACACTTATGTTTTGCAAGGCTGGCTTTTTAGGCAATGGAGGTTTGTTACTAAGCTGTTCAGAGGACTTTGCTTTGGGTTTGATCTTTTCATTTAAAGAATCGCCAGTATTTGTATCAGCTGTTTTTCTGATCTGTGCCTTATCACCTTTCAGAAAGGAAGTCAATCCTTCATTTTCTAAATTAAACTCTGCACTGTGTCTTTTAAACCCCTTTGATTCTGGTGACGAGTCGTCTCTATATTTCAAGGACAGTGACGTGGATCTAAGTTTCACTTGAAAAGGATTTTTGTCTTCAGAGCTTGGCTGATCCTGAGATACCGCCGTTGAATCGCTTGGCACCAGCACCGTATTGACAGCTGGAGAAAAGCAGCCGGCCAAGATTTCTGCAGGTTGGCCTGAGTTCTCAGAGTCGGACTCTGGCAGCAAAGGCTGCTTTTTGTTGCTTCTTTTTTCACCCTCCAGATCTGATTCCTTCTGCAAGTCTTCCTTCTTCTTCTCATTTCTTGAGACCTTCACTTTGGACAGGAAGAGTCCAGTATTTAATGGGCTTTCCAACTCTGATCTTTCTGGGAAGTGAAGGCTTCTGGTCCTTGGTCTCTCCTGCGCAGAGGAAACAGAAAACTTTCTCAAGGCATTTAATTCATTGGTTGCTTTTTCAGCTTTCTTGCCTAAAAGTTCCTCCCTGAGGACCAGTGACTGACTGTTCTCCTTACCAGAAGCAGCTACCTCTGGTTCAGTCTTTGTTTTATCTAGAGAGCAGGAAGCAGATGATCCCATCCTTGTTGAGGAAACAGGATGTGAAACATGGAGTGAGCCTGTGGGCTTGAAAGAACCTGTGGAAAACTGCTTGCTGGACTCTGACAATACAGCAACCTCTTTCTTTACCTCTTTATTACAGGGCATTTCCTCAGCTATGTGATCATCCTTCTGTATATTTTCTTCTGACCCTTCCAAGCAAACAATACTATTCTTACTGACTGAAATATCTTCTTTGGATGGTATTTTATTTACTGAAAATGTGGTAGGAAGCTCATTATTTTCCTGATTTAAAATATTGATTGACACATCATTCACATCCCCAGACAACAGAACCGGTGTTTCTGAGGGATCTTCTTGCTTTTGCACATCTCTGTCTGGACTGGAGTAGGAAGAAGTTGCAGTGTCTTTGTGTTCTAACAGCAGTGAGGACTCAGACCTTGCACACGTTGTTTCCAGTGTTGGTTGGCAGCCCTCCAGTTTATTCTCTGGTAGCAGGGCTTCCTGTGCAACAGCAGACCCAGAAGCAGGCTGAGTCATAACTGGTCTCAAAGCAGGGGGAAGGTCCACAGGCATTCTGGGCTTTGGCCAGGAAGCCACATCCTGCACTGCTGCTGTGCCACATGGCAGTTCTTGACTGCTTGGTTTGAATACCGCATCTGACAAGTCTGTCTGTTCATCATCCTCTTCTTCTTCTTCTTCTGGGGTACAGCTCAAATCAGTCAGAGATTCAGACTGGGTCCTCTGCAAGAAAAAAATAAGAAAGCTTCATCACCATGTAGAGATGCACTTTTTTCTTACTCATCATTACATTTATAACAGAGATCTTAAGAGAGGAAGGCAATACTTGCCTCCAATGGTAAGTTGACGTTTTCTTAACCTACGTATACTGGATGCCTTTTTATCTAAGCAGATTCTGGAATGATGTATTTAACCAATATAAAAGCCATGAGTGACACTTCCTTCTGCACAACTAGTGCTTTCATGCCTTTGTAGATGGAAAGTTCATCAAAACAATGGCCATTGGACTGTCCTTGGCACTTGATTCCCCAGAGCATACTGGCTATGTTGTGTTCCTCTCAGGGAAAAAGCAGCACTTGAAAGAGAAAAATCTGTCCCTTTGTATTTTGCTACTCCACACTAGCATTAAAAATGAAACAACCCATTCTTCCTAAAACATAACTCTGAAGAGGGAAGGGTACATGGAAGGAAGAGCAAAATCCTAACCAGTCCATCCGGTTATGACACTCTATGCCAGCTCAGTATCTACCCCCATACGGCAGTCTTCTGTCTAATCCCATTGCCAAACAGCATGATGGCCTTCTCTCCTTTGTGTAAAAGTCTTGTTTTTCCTTCAAGAGTTAGACTATTTGTTGAAAGTTTCTAAATGCACATGTAGTTATCTGGGAGGTCTTGTGATTACGCTTCCGGTAAGGACTGGCTAAATATAGAGGATTATTTGAAAACACGTTATGAAGCTGCTGAATATGCCTTTTCATATGGTGCCTGTATTTGCTGACTGATTCACTGTAGTTTGCCGGGTAAATATATATTTTGGATATAGGCCCTAATTCCAAAAACACAAAACTTGCACTCTGAAGATACTTATAGGGTTCTTCCAACTTCTTGTTTCGCAATTGGAATTGCAAAGACAGACGTATAAGCTGTGAGCATCCAAGCTGTGAATATCTATGCTGTCCAATGTGGCACTGCATTAAGAAACCCTCTCCCAGTTCAAAATGGGAAATCTGTGTAGCACAGAGCAGATCCCCCCAGAGACATTAGCTCAGACCTCACAACTACAGCCATGTCAATGCAGTTGTCTCCTTACACTGGGCAGAGCACTGTGCTGACAGAGCTGTCATGTTTCCGGTTCAAGAGCTGGCTCATGAATTTCTGCATGTTTACACTGTGTGATGCAGATTTAGCCTGCTATTCCACTTTTATTAGAAAGACCTTCCTTAAGCCTATTTCATATTCTACTGCTGGTCCTAACATTATTCATCAATTAAAACAGAGCAATGCAATTTACATTGGTCAGAAGACGACTGAGAAAGTTCAGTTTAATTTTCTCACTTGTAGAGTGAGAATCTACCTGCATGGTAAATATTAACACAATGTCTTTAGGTCTGCTATTGCTCCCCAACTGGCTAACATCCTCTCTGTCATGGGAGGGAGTTCAGAATTCATGATTGTCCGTCTAACCTTTCACTTACATACAAGACCAAAACAAACACAATCTCCGTGTCTCTGTAAGAAAGAATATTTTTACTTCAGATGAAATTTCTCATAATGACTCCATTGTGTAGCTACAGCTTGGCTTTTCATTCCATTTGCCTTCACCCAAGGAACAGAATTATGAAACCAATTGAATCTATGTTCAAATCCATATACCTAGAATCACAGAACGGTTTGGGTTGGAAAGGACCTTAAAGATCGTCTAGTTCCATTCCCCCGCCATGTGCAGGGACACCTACCACTACACTAGGTTGCTCAAAGCCCAATCCAAAGCCCCTTGAACCCTGCCAGGGATGGGGCATCCACAGCTTCTCTGGGCAACCTGTGCCAGTGTCCCACTACCACTCCCACAGTAAGGAATTTCTTCCTAACATTTAATCTAAATCTCTCCTCTTCCAGTTCAAAGCCATTCCCCCTTGTCCTAACACTACATGCCCTGGTAAAAAGTTCCTCTCCAGATTTCTTTTTGGCCCCTGGAAGGCTGTTAGAAAGCCTCTCAGGAGCCTGCTGTTCTCCAGGCTGAACAAGCCCAACTCTCAGCCTCGAGAGGTGCTCCAGCCCTCTGATCATCAACAGGAACATAAAAGCACAGCAACATGAAAGCAAAAGATATCAGTTAGCCAGAAGCAAAGATACACAGGCAGAGTCAGACAGAAAATATTAAAACAACTATTATCAAAAGATGTAATAAGCACTCTCCATAGAAAACCAGGAGAGCTCAGGCATCTGGCAGTTTATAAGCACACTGGACAAAGCAATTGTACAATTTTACAATGGAAGAGGATGTTTGATCAATGAGTTATTGCTTTACACGGCTCTCCAAATAACTTGCCTCATCATTGTATTGCACACAGTGGTGCTCTACCGAGCCTAAAGATCAGTAACAGATTTTAGAAAATACAGAATATCAGACAAGAAGTATTTAGAGACAGACAGAATAAAGCAAGAGAATTTAATGTCTGTATTTAAAACCCTGAAAGAAACCATAAAAAACAAAGTGCAGACACTGTAGCAAGAGCTGCAAACTTTAGTTCTAAAAAGAGGAGAGAAAGAAGAAAAATAAGCTACACCCTTCATAAGATATGACAAAGAATCAGTGGTGTTTTAAAAGCATGCCTTAAAACCAATGGTTTTTTTATAGTATTTTTTTAATAGTTTTTTTTTCTGTGGAGACTTATTTTAAGTCTCTGTGGTGCACATAAAGGGTTTACAAGCTCTGGGGCAGCGAGGCGTCTAAATTCAGAACAGCCCTAATGTACAGAATTTGGCTCCAATTAATAGATCACAACTTACTCTTTCTGTGCTTTTCGTAAATACAAACCCAACAGCCTTTGGGAAGTTAAAACAAGTCCTCCATGAACAGTCTGTCACAGACTCATGATTGATTTTACAGGATCTTTCAGACCAGGAGAAGAACACAAGTTGATTCTAACAGTTTCCAAAAAGTATTTTAAAGTAAGAAATGGAGCTCCTGCACCACAAACAAGATACTGAATTGTGCTGCACAGTAAATTTGAGAATGAATTGTTACATAAACCGCTGCATTAAGAGTTAACAACCAAACTCATAATATTTGATCTGTTCCTAGCATCTACTCCAGATATGTAGCCTCACCAAGTAACAGCTATTAAAACCCAATGAAATATCCATGCTGCCATCTGACTTCCCTTCTCATATCCAAGTATGAAATACAAAGTCCAGTAAGAACTTCCTGGTTCTGTGCCACAGGCGATGCTGTTTATTTTCACAAGTACCTGAGAAAATCTTCTCATTTTACTGGATCTCTGGTTCCGGGGTTTTACTAAGAGCTTATGTTTAGCAGCAGAATTATCCAAGCAAGAGGAAAGCTCAGGTGGAGTGTCAAAATTGGCTGTAGGTGAGGTGGCATTGTCAAATATCTGGGGAGCTCCAGTTTTGGCACTTCCACGCCTAGGGAACAGCTGACCATCTGTAGAATGAGATCTAGAAGAAGGACTCAGTGTAACCTGAAAAAAAAAAAATCCCCAAACAGAGAATCAAGCAAAGAAACAAAGATGTGAAAATTAGAATTCTACAAAAAAAGGGTCATGTTTACTGGCATTCTAAGGTGGCCTCTTTTTCTTTTTGACATCTCTTTAAAATACACTGCATTTCCTAATGTTGCATGTGGAGTACTACTATTAGCAATTCTGCATTTTTAGCTGTTTGAATATCACAGTATACTGTCTGGTGGGAAGGACTGTCATATTTAACTAGATCATAGTATCACAGAATCACACAATGGTTTGGGTTGGAAAGGACCTCAAAATCATCTCGTTCCAATTCCCCTGCCATGATCAGGGACACCACATATTAGGCCATGTTGCCCAAGGCTCTGTCCAACCTGGCCTTGAACACTGCCGGGGTGGAGCATTTATCACTTCCCTGGGCAACCTGTGCCAGCACTTCATAGTAAAGAAATTCTTCCTTACATCTAACCTGAACTTCCCTTGTTTAAGTTTAAACCCATTCCCCCTTTGTATAAGGCACACAAATACATGGCCAGCATATTTTAGAAGACAGATTTATGAAGAGTGGTCAGTTACAGAACCTAATGGGCCAGCTTCCTTTCTTGGTCTGTCCTTCACACAGTTATGCTAGCCTGGAGCATCTCTAGCTTCCTATATGTCATCAGCTCCCTTCCAACTCTACCACACCCTCCTAAAGACAAAAGAATCAAACATCAGTGGCACTGACATTTAAGTCAGCTTGTTTTTTTTCCTCACTCATTTGTATCTGCAAAACAACTAGGGAGTTTACCTGAAATATAACATTACATTTGTAGACTATTCTGGGGAAGGAAATCATGGACAATTCCCACTAGAGGCCAATAATCCGTCCAGAAATAACTCCTGAATGCTGCAAGTGGTGCAGTACTTTCAGCAAGCTGGAACTCAGCTTGCCTGGGCTCTTTACGAAAAGCTACCACAGTCCCAGGGCTAATGCAAAAAGGAGACTGAAAAACTTAAGAAAAATGACTCTAAAAAGGGTTCTTCCCTTCTCTCAGATTAATTTTCTGCAAATAGGTAAAATGATATTCCCAAAGTGTCTGTCATGGCATTAACATGACCTCTGACAACTCGTGACAGCACTCCCTGTAGGCTTGACATTCTGGTTCATTTCATTAAAGGAGCTTTCCTCCTTTGTCATGCTTTCTTCTGCAGGCTTTCTTCTTTTCTTCTTTCTCCTTTCTCTGGAAGTGATATTTTACTGAGGGGTTTGGATGGGAGAAGGGGAGAGCAGGACAGTGCTCATTTTATTTACAGAGGGAAAAAGCATCAGAGTTTTCTGCAAGGGAAGTTCTGCATTACGCACTGGAGCCAAAAGATACTCTGTCATGTAGTGTGGGCCTGCTACAGCTCCCTCAATGGCCAGGGGAAAACTCCCATTGATTTTAGCAGAGGTTGGATTCACAGCTTCTGATCATGCTTTCTATTCATGAAAAAAAAAGGTAGCTCAGCCATGCTGAATAATGGATGCTCTCATTAATTTTCACTCTACACTATCTGCAGTCTAGTACTCAAACATGACTAATGTACAACAAACGATACGTGGCTGCATTATACATTAGTGCCTAACAGTGAATACATTGACATTTCAGCTCCAAGATAAAGATACAACACATGTTCTCTTTCAAGGCACATCATTATATGCCTGCCATTCTTCTGGCTTCTGCTTTTCCTCGAGAACTTCGCATGTCTTCTCACTGGCAGGGCTCAGTGTTGGCCATTACACTGGAAACTGAAGAATCTGGTTTGTTACTTAAATTTCAGCAGCCTGAGCGAATGCCAGCTCTGAGCTGGCTGCAGAAGTTGCCTGTCCCATGAAGCTCGGCTCTGGCAAAGCCTGCTGGAGTGGATGGCTGCCAGACTCCTTTCTTAAAAGCTCATGTTCACATGGCTCAGTTGTCCTTCTGCTGGTCATGTCGGGAGGCACAAGGTGGGGGTCCATGAGGGAGCCGCATTCCCAAAGCCTGATGGGACAGTCACGATCCTTTTCTCCCTTCCTCTATCCAGGAAAGCTTCCAAAACACAGCAAGGTGTCACTGCTGCCCAAAACCTTAGGGCTGTGTTGTGCAAAACTTCTCAGCCCTGCAATCTGTTCTCCTCTGACTTTCTCCAAAATGCCAGGTAGTAGATCCTGTGGTTTGGGCACCTTCAGATGGGGCTGCTTTCTGTCTGTGCTCTGAAACTGGACTGGGATGAAGAGAGCTCTGAGCTAGCTAAACGATGGGCCATGTGGAAAAAGCTGAGCAACCACAGAGTCACCACCTCGTCTCAGGAGTCAGCAAGTGAGTCAGAGAGTGATGTTAATGGAACAACAGGGAGACATAAATCCTCCTTTAGCAAACATGCATCTGGACTGCATGAATTTACAGCGAGCCTACACCAGTTTTCAAGAAATACCTTCTTCAAGTGTTCTGTTGTTTTTCTTTAAAAATATTAAAAATTCTCTGCATCTAAGCAGGTTTTCCAACAGCTTCATGTGGAATCTAACAACTGTAGCCAGAAATCTTTGCTGAGCCCTGCTGCAGCTGGCCTTGAAATACATTTTGCATAATTACCAAGGAATAGTCAGCTTCGGACTAGCTTCTCTATTTCCTTTCAGCGACTCCTTTCCACCCCTCCTCCTATTTCTAGAAAACGCTTTTCCTTTTACCTCCTGTGTGGTTTCCACCATGACTCCAGCTGCTGACAACTAAAAGGGACTCTTCATAGCCTTTCAAAACCTCCCTTTAATCAGCCAGAATGCTGGCTGCTGATTGAAGAAAGCCATCTATTTGCCTGTACTCAAGTCCTGAAAACCACTTCAGCAAAACTCACAGCCAGAATCCCACTGAAGGCTGAACTGCAGACTCTTGAGCAGCAATGCCAGCCACTATCACCAGCGTGAGGTAACTTTGTGCTTAAAGCAAGGGTCTGTCTGAGCAGACCTGAGAGGATCACAGCCCCCCAACAGGCTCCCTCCCTTACCCTATGCATGTAACCCAAGCAGCCTTTACTGCAACTTCCCGTCTTTACGAAAAAGGGATACCGTTTCAGTGTCTAAATCTGGTCGATTGGCTTGGAGATTAAATCATGTCTGCAAAGTTTGCTAAAGGACATAAGGGCTTAATTATTATCAATGGGAGATTACATGGTGTCAGAATTATGTTGATAAATAATCGTAACTTCTACGTTAGACAGGCATTAAAAAAGCACAGCAAACAGAGGCAGGCAATTACATACACACAAGGGTTTTTTTGCAGCAGACGGGCAACACAATAATATTTGTCTTAACATTTCTTTATAAAACTACTATGCTTAATTGCTTGGCCCTTAACACATTTGGCAGAATTTACCTGTTCTTCTTCTTCACTGCCTGTTCCAGCTAAACTCAAAGAGCTAAGGTGCTTGTGAAAGTCAGAGAACTGTGGGATGGAATGAGGAAGAGATTCAGTAAAAGATGACAAACAAGGCGGATATACTCACAGAAACCATCTACACAAAGTGCACACAGATACTGACTATGTAAATTGTTTTTCTCTATAGTCTTAAGGATTAGCAAGGACACTGCAAACATAAAGTGTAAGACACGCAGATAAAGAATGAAATAATGTATAACAAAGCTACTATTTAAAAAGAAAAATCAGTTTCAAATGCTTTGTTTCTTTTTCCAAAGACAGCCTAGGACATTATAGAAGAGAGCTCTCTTATCAGCACATTCAAGGGTGAATACAGATTTTTCAGCCTTTTTTCATGCCTGGCAGCTCTCTGTAGTCCCTAAAAAAAAACCCCACCATCCCCATGCACTACACAAACACATTCTCTCCTTCCTAGTTCTGCGTTTTTCTGGCATGATATTTCTATTTTAACAGGAACAGAGATTCTTAGTAGCTGTTTACACAGAGAGATAGCATCTTCCCATTTTGAGTAAGGCATTTCTGAATTGTTCAGAGATAGTGGTGTATACAGCAAACCAAATAATTTATTCTGACTTCTGCACATAGGTAAGACAAGTCATTAAACTGATTTTTGTCAACACTGGAACTACTCACTCTTGTTCTAATGCCTGAATTTTGGTTTTCATGGTGCAAAGATATTTCTGGAGGGCTCCTGGGTAATCCATCATCTTCAGAACTAGTCCCAGCATCCTCTGTTCGCTTAGCATTAGGTCCAAATGGAGGTGGAGGTCCCAATTTCATGGTAGGCTGGAGTTTCAGCTTCAGCATGGCATAAAATACATTAGCATGTGAGAGCGATGGAGGTTTCCCCAGTACACTTTTTAGCTCAGGTCAACAAGTTACCTTTATTTCAGCTTTGCAATTCAATAATCCAGAGCATAGGACATCTCACTTTAGATGTTCTCTTAGGGTCCCAAACAACCTACCCACTTTTCAACTATCATTTAAGCTGAACCAAGATACAATACTGCTGTCAGATTAACAAATACAACATTTAATGTAAACTGCAGACAGAAATTACTTACTAATCAAATGATGAACCACAAATATTACCCCCAAAAATCAAGCCTGAAAAGGCAATTCCACCTCTTGCATTTGAAAAAAAAATGTTGTATACATTACCTGTAAAGCCCTAATCCGATCAGAAATGTTTTCTTGAGAGAACACTCTTACTGGCCTTGCAGGCTCTTGCCCAGTTTCAGGGATGAAAATGCTATCATGTGACAAAGCTCTGCTTCCCATAATGCCTTTATGTGTCCTAGAATAAGATAACAAATAAGTGAAAACATACAGACTTTTTTGCCAGTCCTCTTACTCTTAACTAAGGTGGTCTGCTGAACATGGAGTGGGAGATAGGTGTGCACAGCACACCGCACACAGGACATTCCAGGCTCCTTCGTGAATACAATACAGTCATTCAGGTTAATCTAGGTAACACCTTTAAAAGCCAAACACAAATTTGCAAATGCTGTTATCTGTCACGTTAACAAACTGAATCAAGGTCAAAGACAGTTTAAACCCAGCAATTGAGTTATACCTTACGGAAAAGCCACAACCCCTTGGCTGGAAGCCAGCAGCTGGGTTTGTGACAGGCAAGCCTAGATGCAAGATTAAGGGAGCTCACACAAAGGAGCCTGTACCTGAGATGAACTAACTTCTTGCTAATGTAAGAACGTGTCTTGAAAATGACAGACCATTACCATAGGAAGAGTAAGTACCTTTTACTATTTAAGTGTGGTACAGTATTTAATGTATCTCTGCCACACAGGTCATTAACAAAAATATTGCAGGCAATATAGTTCTCATCTAGAATCATTTGCATAAATCCTTACAAGATGCTTACAAGGTCCTGTTCTCTATATCAAGATGAACACAAGGGCATGAACACTTTGTTCCCTTATGGGAATGGTGCAGGAGACCCACAGTCAGACAGCTTGCTGCTGGGAGGTCTCTTGCGCACATTGTCCTCAGCTTAGCTCATAGCCTAGATGAGCAGGGACCAGAACACAGCATTTCTTCTAGACTCCCTATCTTTCAATTTTTTTCAATAAGACAGCTATCAAATGGCATAACAGAGTACAGAGTATTGTTTGGGCTCATGTACTTATCAAGTTAATAGAGCAGCATTCTAGAGGAGAAAAAAGAGAACAGGAAAAAAAGAGGAGAACTGTGTATTTTTGCATCTTAGATACTGTCATAGGGACATTCAGAAACATAAACAAAGATGGCAGAAAGGAATACTTTCCTTGTAATGGCTGCTATAAACATGTTTGATAAAACAATAGCAGGAAGAAGTTGATCTGTATTCCTGCTGCAGGATGGAAAGCCTGCTGCTCCTGCTTAATGCATTAGAGACATTAGAAGAACAATTTATCTAAATGAAAATGGGATCTCTGCAACGCATGCAAGGTCAGGCAAAGCTATAGCAATTTGCAAAGTATGTGCTAGTCAGGACTGTGATGGCTGCTCAACACACTGACATCCTACAAAGGCTGCTAGGGCAGCCAGATCAGCGGTGATGCTGCATGTGGACATTCATCCCAGCGTGCTACCTTTGCTTTTTCTTTCTAGCAGACACATACTACCCGGATGCATGGTGGAGGTACCCTAGATGTCTCCTCAGATTACGAGTGCTTGAATTAGCTCTCCTTCCTTTCAAGGAATTTTCTGGTCTTTGTATAGACAAATATTAAGAAACAATAATGTAACAACCCTGCAAGTAAAGGCACAGGAACATGGCCAAACCAAAGATCACACCCACTTGAACATGACCTTGTTGAGCTGTGCATGAGGGAAAGAAAATCTGACCATCCATGTCTTAAAAATACGCGGTCGAGCAACAGTGCTGTAGCCCACTGTCAGACGTGGGGCTGCCAGACTGGAACTCCTGTGGCTCCAAGCTGGACTAAGATATTACCCCTGCCAATGCTACAGGAGACACACGAAGTATTTAATAACTTCTTTTGGTGGTCTGGCGCTGCCTGGTGGCCGAGTTCTATAACGTCGTTTGAAACGGACGGAACGGTTTGCCCCTCCGGCCCCTGGGTGCAGCATCTCTCGCTTGAGGACCTAGGGGGCTTGTTCTGAGGGGCACAACACCCACCAATACAAGGACTTGCTTTTTAGGCAATCAAGGGGCTCTGTAATTCACCTCCCCATCAAGGAACACATGCGAACTTTCGATTGGGTTTCTCATGGTTACCTTTCAGTAGTGGGTAGCATTTTTGGCAATGCCTGAAGACAGGATTTTCAGAGGCAGACAGATACACAGGCTGCGATTCATCTAGTCTAACTTCAGACGTTAAACCACAGGTATCCACATTGGAGCTGGTCAGCCCTGGCTCCAATTTACATTCAGTGGGGAGAAACAGGCACTTCTAGAGCCTGGTTTATCTGAACAACTTCAGACATGTACGCAAGAATGGCACAAGCTTTCTTAGTCATGTTGACTTCTCTTTGCTGATTACAAAAGGCAGCTGATGACTAACTCAGATGCAGAAATTTGTCCTTTGGTCAGATGAATCCCACGTATAGAGAGGAAATAAAGGCTTCACAGCCTCTGGATGCTGCTGATTTCAGTTGCAGTCATCCTGTTACCCTTTCCTTGCTTTCAAAAACTGGCATAAATGGTTAGACATCTAAATTTCTTTAACAATCCTTAGGAATTACATCTTAGGGGCATGAGACAATCTTAGTAAGATAAAAGCTGAGTACCTAATTCTTTTCTGAAGACAGGAGTTACATTATTTTGAAATCATACCCCAAGGCTTATTTATGATTAAATGAAAGCTTTTTTTAGTTGTTTCTTGCGGCACCCCATACAATTCCCTTGTGATTTGTCTTGCATCAGCCTTTTTAATTTGTGCTTTCCTGAAAAAGGCAACTGTTTGAGAATGCAGCATTATGAAAAAACATGAGGAGGCAATTCTAGGGTGTCTTTAATCTACAGACATTGCAGCAGTTCCGTATTTGTTTACCAGCCAGAGCCCAAACACTTACTCAAGTTCATCTTCAGAATCATAATTAACGTGCACGTTATGAGAGGCTGCAACATCACTTGTTGACTGGAACAACTTCAGAGTGCTGCTCCCAGAAGATGACTCTTTCCTTTTCTTCTTACCAAAAAACTTTTTGAAAGTCTTGAACTTTGATTTCTTCTTTCCTAAGTGAAGAACCATACAGAAGATGCAGTCAGGAGCATGTTTATGAATAATAATCCCTTTATCATTTCTGCATAAATGGCTCTTTTTCCTGGAAAACACAATGCAGTCTGCTCTTCCATCAATGTGTTTCAAGACTACACTGATAGCATGAAATTACTGTTATCTTGGAGAATGGACTGCAATGTTTATGACACACAAGAAGTAACCTACGGTGTAGAATCTTTCCTAATAGAGTTTCTACTTGCCTCTTGAGATAATTACACTGCGAAGAAGAACTCTGGATTAACAGCCTGGGGCACAGAGAAGAAATTACAACTTGGAAACCCACTGCCTTTGCTCAGCAAGCTGAACAGTGATGATGAGGACAGTGTTAGCAAAACCAATTTAAATGTAGAAAAGGCTTACATGAGTGGACTGTGTGGTGAAGGGAGGCTTTTAAAATGTCAGTTTTATAATACATCCCAGAATATTCGGAATGCTAATTACGAGACTCAATGGATCACAAAGTATTAAACTAGAAATCAAGCAATAATCTTGAAAAGCAATGCTAGTCTGCTCAGTGAAGAAAGACCTGAATTAGGATCAGTTGAAAGCTCTTTGAAGGAAACTACTTAAAATGGAATCAGTCTTTTGCACGAGACATCCCAACAACTTGTGCCCGCCCTATGTAAATTAGCATGACAGCACTGTGAGGCATCACTGCCAGAATTTCACTTACTTGTTGGGTAAAAAAGTTAACTTGGTCACAAGATGCTATAAAAATCATATTTCAGGCCTTGAAAATGTCAAAAATATAGCCGTTCTTGGAGAAAAAGGGAAAATGCATTCTCTAAGCAAACAGATTCACTTCCATGATAGAGCTGAGGCATCAAAGCTGAAGAACTTTTCAACAAAACTCACAGCACTTTTCATTCTCTGGGGAAGGGAGCAACTCTACCTGAATTGTCCTCTCCATCTCCTTCAGTCTCTCGCATCTTAGGGTCCATTACCCTTGGGGAACTCATGCGACAGTCACTAAAGAAGGTAGAAAAAGCATCAGTCATATCAACAAAGCAGCACTACTTCACCACGTAGCTGTATACATACATACAGGCAAGTTACTAAAATACAAAATACTATACGCATGCTTTTATATGTAAATACAATATATGTCTAAATACATGGCTATGTATTATACCTGTAAGTTGTGGCTATCCTGTCCCTGGCAGTGTTCAAGGCCAGGCTGGACGGGGCTTTGAGCAACCTGGTCTAATGGAAGGTGTCACTGCCCATGGCAGGGGGGCTGGAACCAGATGATCTTTAAGGTGCCCTGCAACCCAAACTATTCTATCTTTCCATGGTAAATATACGTAAAAATCTAAAAATATCCCATAGGATGAAGCTTATTAGGCTAAAGTATAATAAAAATAGAATAAAGTAGAATATTTCTACTTTCAAAAGACAATAGTATGTTAAGGTTCAATTAACTAGCCTCTCCTGTCTGAAAACAGAGTTTGTTGAGATTCTCAAATGCCTCCAAAAGCATGCATCAGAGGAGGTGGGCTTCTTTGACTCTCCCTCTCTGCACATATTCAGGACCACAGACAAAATGTCTTTGTGCTTATTACAGCTTTTGGGTAACTGGAAGTTCCAGGCCAGGCTGGATGGGGCTTTGAGCAATCTGGTTTGGAGGTGTCCCTGCCTGTCCCTGCAGGGAGGTTGGAACTAGATGATCTTCTGGGTCCCTTCCAACCCAAACCATTCTATGACACTATGATGAACATGTACAAGGAACAGTAATAAAGAACCATACATATTTTCCCTTCATTTATATCCAAATTTGAAGTATTCTATGGACTGTAGTTTTTCTTATTTTTTAAGCAATTTGTGAAACGGTAACACCTCTTTTTATTCCTTTGTTCATACAGACAACAGAAAAATACATGTAAAAATAAAACAATTCATCTTCTTCTCTTTTTGTTGCTTTTTGAAAGCACAATACCACATCGCTTGCTAAGGTTCCTAAATTAAAAACATTCCTAAACTCTACAAGTCCCAAGCCTTAAGACAGAATATCTGTAATTAAAACACCATTCTCACAGCAACAATCTGTTTGTGCTCTCTTTTCTTCATCTGGAGAGCCATGATTTAATGGTCAAGGCAGCGTAAAGTCATCTACGTCCTTGACTGGATGGTGAGTTAAATGCTGCAGGGTAACTGGGCTGTAATGGTGGAAGAAGCTCCCACCACACATGGGTGGGAGGGTGAATACACTGTGGCTATTTTGATTCCCTGAAGTACCAGCAGACTTAAGTAACTGAGGCTCATGCATTCAAGGAGTTTGCAAAATGGAAATGAAACATTTATTACTCAAGTCTAAAACATGACATCATGCCTGAACCATCAGCAAGCGCTTGAACCTGGCTGTGACGACTAGATGAATGACAGCAAAGCCACCTCTGGTCCCCCCCCAGCAGGATGCACACAGTGGGTGCAAAACACCCCCTGCCACCACTCATCGGGAAACCAAGTCAGAGTCAAACACAAACACACTGGTGAGCAATGTTTGGTCAAGGGCATCTGCCTTACATAGGGACAATGCGTAAGGAAATGTCCTAGAAAACAACAGATGTGGATGATATATATATTAGAAGTAAATGCCTGCTGGGAGGTAACAGGTAAATATGAATTGTGCACCTTGGCCTATCTAGTCAATAATTAAACAGGCTCAGGGTGTCTCAGATTTACTCTGCAATGCTGCAATAGCAGTGGCAGGAGTGAAAATCAACACCTTGAAACCCTCAGCTGTTATACGCATGCCAGAGGTGGCATCCTACAGTTTCTATATAAATGATGGATGCTGTAACTCGGATCCCCAGTTGTGGCCCAGTGACACTGCTCTGTTGCATCCAGCTGCACTCAGCCAAGGGTGTATTTTTTTAATCCAAATGTTTATAGGCCATATTTCACCGGTTCTGCACAGCAAATACAACTGGGGATAAATACCCACATAATGGGACATGTTGGTTTGAAACATGAAGATAAATATAAACACTTTCCCTCAGGCAAAATTCAAGCAGATAATATATTTCTGACACACCAGAAATGTGGCGTTGTCCCATCCCAAAACTTGACAGCCAATCTTATAGAGAACAAAAACAACTTTAATTAAAGTTACCTCCACCATAACGTAAGAGAAAGTTTCTGTGACTGATTTTTGACATCTGAGGTCACAAAGAGTGTTTCCACTGTGTGTGCCAAACATTTGGGGACAGTAATACATGACCAGGGCTGTGGCATACAGCGCCTTGCTTTGGGGAGACAGAAGGATGTTGAACACCAATGAACTCTCTCCTTGCTAGCCACGCATCTTGAAGCAAGGTCTTCACTCCCCTGCTGACCTCATGCAGCCATTCTTCAGCTCTGCCATGTTTCTGCTGTTTTCTAAGGTTGTTCTATGAATTAAGGTGTCTTTCCAAAAAAGTGCCCAAGACCTGGGGAAGGCAGCTCAGCTCCACTGTGCCTTTGGGGACGTCTCTCGCAATGGTGCAGTGCAGGGCTGGAGCACTAGCTTGTGAGGAGACAGGTCCTTGGCCAGTGTTTTGTGATTTGGTCTACTACTTATATACAACTTGTTTAGCATAACTTGCGTAGCATTAGTAGCTAAATTTGCTGAAGCCTCAGGCTGCAAGCTGTGAACATTCATCTAGACATGCTGTACTTTCACCTAGTCAAGAATAAGAAGGCCCCACAATTGGTTCAAGCCAGAAGTGAAGGAAGCTATGTTAATTAACAGAAGCTGCAAGCTTATATAGGAGAGGAGAAATGGCCCACCTAGATACAATGAAAAGACCAAACAAAGAATGGGAAGACCCTAGACCCTAATATTACTATTGGTCTGCACTGCTGCATGAGGAGTGGGTAACTCAGACTGTAAGGGTATAATTGCCCTGGGATTTCTTTGTTCAAGGTCTCTCTTCAGAGGCACCCAGCTCAAACTATAGCTCTAGTAATAAAAACTACTTGCATAGAGGAATCTCTCTTTCATCTTATCAATTCAGCATAAACCTAGAGTCAAACCCTGTTATGATGGCTGGCATGTGTAATTTCCACAACACTGAGTCCCACCACCATTGCCAGAGCCATCCCAGTACGGCTCCCCAGTGTTGCCTCTGGGAAGAGCTGTAAAGAGCTGGCTTCTTCACTGTGGGTAGCCTGCTGAAGAGGTCCAGGAGGTGTGTGGGGAGGAAGGTCATCCGGGTAAGATGACGTTGGAGAAAAGCAGAAAGAGACCCGAGGTGGAGGTCGGAGGTAGGCAGGGTGGGAGAAAACTGGGTGCAAGCACCAGCAGCCTCTGTCTCCTGTGCAGGAGCTCAGAGACTCTCATGGCCCCAGCAGGGCCACGGTTATTTTAAATCGCAGCAAATAAACCCCAGAAGTTTGGGTCAGATGGGCAATACTGCTTTTGCAGTGAGGCAACTGTAAGGCTTTTATAAAAACTGCATCTCGACTTGCCATGTAATTACAAGGACTGAGGAACTGTGTGGGCCTTTCACACAGTTCCTTGTGAATGGACATGCCTCAGGTGTTCAGTTCAACCGCAAGTTTCCAGCCGAAGCCCAGGGTTTGATGTGACTCTTCCAAGCCCATGCTAGCTGATGCACAGGAGAAGGTGGCAGCGGCAGCCCTCACCACAGTCACTACGTTGTGTAAACATGCGCTGTGATGAGGACCATGAGGCGCCAGCGCCAAGGGTACGGGAGGAGTTTTATGGCTACTATCACCAAGAGGAGATTTGTTTGCATTAGGGGATGAATGGGCACCCACTTCCTTACCCTGAGGACAGCAGGAGGGGGTCAGCAGGTGGCAGAAGGGACTGGAGGGGGTTGTGAAACCCTTGGCAGGCAGTGTGCTGGTCAGGCTTTCAGAAAGATGCTCGAAAGACAACAGGTTAGTTTTTAGCAAACTTTGATTTTAAGCAAATACTGAAGCTGAGACTTAGCCACTTGCTTGAGTGTTTTGCCAAGTGACGGTTTCCACTGGAGCAATATCCCATCACAGTGCCAAGAGATACTGGCCCCCACTTATCCCTCTGCACTGCCAGAGATCCCTGTGCTACTCTGCAAGCAGAGCACTGCCCAGCTGAGCATCTCACCAAACCTAGCTGTACACAACCACATTTACTTCTATTTTAGAATTTCTTATGACATTTATACTGACATGGGAGAAAGTAATTTTTCCTTTTAAATGCTTCCTTTGCTGAACACTGTTAGAGAAACATTGGATTTCACCTGCTCGCCACCCACCCTATTTTCTTTCCCGAATATACAAACTCAGACAACTGTTCTATCCATAGCTCCCCTTTTTTTATTCAGTATGACCTATTTTAACAATATATTTAGGCAGGTTTATCAATCTTTCAGGCTTTTTCCACAGCGTTTGTAACAAACCATCCAGTATTAATACATTCATCATGGGAAAGACTTGATTAAAACATGGTATTTAAGAGGAGAAACAACGAAAAACCCCAGAGGCCAAAGTTTACCCCTGGTGTGACTATAACTGTTTGTCACTTCTCTGACGCAAACAGAGAAATGACTGTTTGCTGTGGAGCTAAATTTTCTCTTCCTCAAAGCTTTGCTTACAATCTATGATGGCTTGCAAGTTCAATAAGTTCAATAAAATGCTGATAAAAATCCAGCAGCTTTGAATCAGCACCCACTGACATGGGTGATACTCTTGTCCACTTGTGCTTGATCTGGAGGCTCGGCTGTGGAACATGGCTGCTGAGCTTTCTCACTTCCAGATGCCCCAAGATTTGCTGAAGTCCATCACTAAGTTAAATCATCCTGTGATCTGAAGACTCAGCAGGATTCACAACTAAGAGAAGCAGCCTACATCACTTCTCCCCTGTTAGTAAGGGCAGGATTTACCACACCACTAGTACTTGAACACTTTTCCTCTTTATTTCCTTTGTATTTTATGTGTGGTTCATTTCACAGCAGACTGCTAGAGATATCTGCTTTATCAATTTATTATGAGATTTTAAAAGCCAAAAAATGCCAGATGATAAATTGCTAAATATTACCTAAGCTTATAACAGTATTTTTTCTATATTGGACTTCTCCCAGCAGAGGCTTTCTCCACTTTCTTTCTTCCTTTCCATGCCCTTTTGAGATGAGCTAAGATACAAGAAATACTGTTAAGACTAGATCAGTGCAGAGAATAGAGAGAGAATATGGCAACGCAGCAGAGTTTTATTCTCCTTTCTAGCCCTCCAAAATGTCAGTACATTTAAAAGTGTGTATCCAAAAAATCACAGTTGAACTGAACTACAGCAGTTTACACCTTTTATTCTGGTGTTGTATAAGAATACTCTATTTCTAGCAGATGAAGTAATGACTGAAGTGTTGGAATGGAAGGATACAGGCTCTTCAGGAAGGATGGGCAGGGGAGGAGTTGCGCTCCTCAGGGGCTGGTGTTGGGATCAGCACTGTTCAACATTTTTGTTGGCGACGTGCACTGGGGCAAAGACTGAGGCAAGCTTTTCCTCATCCACCCCTCCTCTGAACACTTCACCTGAAGTAAAGACACCGCCCACAAGCCATGCAGTCCTTTCGCCTGTCTCATGGACGGCAGAAAAGGGTCAGCTCAAAGTTTCCAGAGGGAGCAAGCCCAGGATGCCTACTGCAATCCCCCGCCAGCAGAAGGTGCACCAGCAGAGCCTGTACACCTCTGGAGATGCCCAGCTCTCCGGAAGGTGCGTTAATGAGAGCACCACCCAGAGCCGCTCCAGGACACCACACCCTGGCATAGCATGGGGCCAAAACCGTGTGGTGATCACCTGCTTCCCAAGCAAAGCTTTATCCTTGCAACTAAGAGAGACCGTTTGCTGAAGGCATTGCACAACAGGGTGTGGTAGAAGGAAGTGTAGGAGAGCAGGGTAAGAAGCGTGTGATGGAGAGGTATTTGCACAGCACAAGAAACCCTGCTGTTCAACACGTCTCTGCTCTGTCCTTCTCCTGCTAACAGAAATCCCAGCATCACCTCCTGCTTCAAGCTCTCAAACTGCTTTGAGTGCTCCCACATGGCAACACTTGAGCCTAGCCAAACCAAATCTCTCACAACATGCCCAATTATAAAATCCTTTCCAGGAGTCATCTATCATCTTGAGCTTATGTTACTAAGATAAACCACTCCTCTCTCCCCTTCCGTTGCAACAGGAGGTCTAGGAAGCATAGTGAAGTGCTCCCCATGAGCTGGAACTGCACATACGAGCCTGGGTATTTAGGAGTGTCCACATGAGTGAGATGCAGGGCTCCAGGAATCCCATTAGTTTGTATGAACACATCCAAAAAGCTCACTTAAAGGGACAGGAAAATTTGACAACAACTGCAACACCATTTCCAAAGCCATACATCTTCCTGCTCCAGACCTCTCTTTATGTCAAAGGAGCACAGGTTTCACTTTTTATTCAATCTCCAACTTCAAAATTAAACAAACAAAGGCACCTGAGTGCACACTTACATGCACACAGCCATCCTAGGAGCTTTATCTGGAGTCCCAGAAGTGTGATTGAAGTGCTACCCTGCCTTTCTATCATGTCAGCACTTACAGAGGTTCTGTACATGTTCTAGATGCATCCCACATTTTTTGAATTATTAAACCCCTTTTATTCAGAGAAAACATTTCCTGAGAAAACTGCACAGTTCTCCTCTACCAAATCAATATAAAATATCAAAGATAATCTTCACGCCAAATCAAGAAGAAAAACACCCTGTCAATTTTTGAATACAGCTTTGTCCTTTGTTTTCAAAGTTGGGCAAACAATCATTTCTTTCCATTTGCAATTGCTTTGAATCAGTAAACAAAAAATACTATTTTGCAGAGCCTCCGACTTCATGTGTTCTCTGCTTGTTGTAATAATTTAGTGCGGATGCTGTTAGCGCCTACTTGTTTAAGCTGACTGATATCCATGGGGACATCACCTTCAAAATGTGGCATTTTCACAAATGGTTTGCTGTCTAAAACATAACAGCTCAATATCCATCTTCATCAGTCTCACACTGAACTTGGCATAGCGCAGGTTCTTTCTGCACTGTTCTTCTTCCCTGCATTACTGGTTAGTAAAGGGTTTCTTCCCTTCCTTGTCAGGGACATCTTTTCCAGCTACTACAACCCTTGAAGCATGCTGTCATGCTATCAGAAAATACGTGTATTGTGCAACCGTGATGGTGCTGCGAGAGCCCGTGTGCCACTCCTCATGCTCAGAGCAAGGCTGGCTGTGAGTAGCTTTGCTACCAGAACTCCCTCCCTGGCTAGCATCCAGGTGAGAGCTTGCAGCCTGAACACAGTCAATGCCCTCCCCTTTAAAACTCTACCTCCTAGGGATCCTCCCATCCTCTACCCAGTCACTGTCAAAATGAACAGAGCTAGCTGTGATTTGCCCTTTCTCTCAGAAATTGCTAAAAGAAGTTAGCTGCATCAACACATAATCTCTTCCAGTGCTGCTCCTCATGCCAGTTTGCTGCTACTTCACCTCCAACATCACTGGTGGCAGTGGAATAGTAAGCTGTGGCACAGGGACCAGCTATGTGTAACTACTGACATACTACTATCTCTTTGCAGCAGCCCTTCCTTTGCAATACTCACATTTATCACTCAAATCCCCTCTTGCATACTGTGTAAGCATAAGGTGGTGCCCAGTGTCCCTGTGATCATTGACAGAAGAGACATTAAGGGTTGTCAAGTAATAAAAGACCTGCTAAATGGAATATGGGAAATGGGAGACAAGATACAGCTTACTGCGTGGACACCCCTTCTGAACCTTTGTGCAAAAAGGGTGAGAACTGCTATGACCAGCATGTTGGACTTCACAGGCTATGACAGGAAAAGCAGAAGAGGCAGCAGCTGCATCTTCCCAAGCCTTTTCCCAAGCCTTTCAACAGGTTTTCTGGGTGTTCGGTTGTTTTCACTTGCTGCTTTCACTGCTGTTGGGCAGTGTGTGCTTCCCTTTGCCTAAACAGACCAAACCCCCCTCTGGTGCATCTGTCCCTGTTACCCACAGGCTGGGCAGATCCTCGTGTCAGATCCTCACCAGGCCTTCCGCTGTGCCCCTGCCAACAGCACATTCCTTTCCCTATTACAAGCACAACGTATGTCCAATGAATTGGGAGAGTGGGGGGGGAACCTGGTTTTTTTCCCCATGAATTGATTACCTTCCTTCCCCCAGCATTCCTGAGAGAGGCGAGAAACACTCCATAAAATAAACTTTCCTCCCAAGCAGCTTTTGAAGGGTGAACTTTTTGGTTTTATTTTTGAAAAAGCACATTGCAACAGAAGACACAAACCTGAGAGCTCAGAAGGCACCACTGGGATTGCCCAATTTGATATCCCGGAGAGTGCAGGGAATAGGCTGTTCCTCAGAAGGCTGAACGCAACTCTGCTTCCCTGATAGGGCTCAGTAACCTGAAGGTATACACTTTGTCAAAGGTCATATTTTGTTCATAAGAAAAGCCTTATCTTGCATGATTTCTTTAAACAGGAAGAAAAACAAAACCAACAACATCAAACCAAACAGCCATACATAAGAACTAAAGGGGAAAAGGCGGAGCTCCATCAGCAAAAGAATAAAGAGAACTCATGTGAAATGGCTTATTCCTATGGAGTAACCCTTTTCTTCATGCTTTCAGTTGCCTATATTTTTGTGATTTAATAGAGGAGCCAGGAGATCTTTTGTACCAAGCATTACTATTAAACGACCTGTTAGAGTAATAAAGACACATTGGCTCTCTTTCTTCTTTCTCAGCATGCAGGGATAACAAAGGCAGAGCTGTGTTACACAAAGACACAAGACCTCCCTCAGCCAGCATCCTACCAGCTATCCTCTACTATATTTAGGAACACAAACAGCTTGACATACTACCTGAGTTTTAGGCTTCTATTAGCCATCTTTACTGACAGAAGCACAGTCTGTACTTTTAAATAATACCAAGTGTTCACAGAGAGTACTTGGCTAATAATGTTCTGCAGAAGTTCATCTTTTCTGTACAGCAGCAGGCTAACGTCACTCAGAGTCAATGGTCAGTGAAGTACTCAAAATTCATTGTGCCTCTCCTTGTGAAGCAACAGAAAAGAAAGTAAAACGTCTTGCTTTAGTTAGAACAAAATTACACTTGATTTTATATGTCACAATTGCAATTATCCTTGAATTCAGCACTGGGAACATTCCTCAAGCTATTTCACAGAAATAACTATACCAGGTCTTTTGGTATTCAGAATGAGCAGAAATATCAACGCTATTGTAAAGTCTCAGTGCCTTTAAATTCAAGGAACTATAACAGGGCTTTCATTGATCCCTCCTTGCTTTTTGGAACCATGAATACAGTAAATTGTCTATATAACTATGTACACACACACACACACACTCACTCACTTTGTGGCAAAGGAAGAATAAGACTCACCTGGAACCACAGCAAGCCCTGAGGAACACTTACATCTGCTGCCCGCCCTCTCAATTAGCCTACTGTAAGCGTGTTCTGGTACAGTGCAGAGGTTAATGGGGGTTTAAGATGCAGAAAGTGTTCAGCACTACCCAGAATAAGATTCGTATTCAGCTTTATCTGCTGCTCTGAAAAAAACTCAGTGGGCCAAGTTAACCAAACAATGAAGGCAAATGCCAACATCAGTGCTGATTTTGGCTCAATTTTCGTCCTCTCTAAGCCCATCTATACTGCATGGAGTATTTATTCTCAGGTCCATAATGTGTTGCGTAGTTAACAGTGTTCTTTCATTTTAAGTGTCTTTAAAAGTTTATGGCAAATCTTTTTAAATGGCATGTTCATCCAAACATGGTATATAGCTATATCCCAGGCCTACTTCCAAATATTTTGCCAGTATGTGCGATGAAAAATACAGTCTGCTTTGAACCAACACGAGTTGATGAGGAAAGTGCATGAAATAAAAAGACTAGGCTGGGCTTTTCCCAGTTCCTTGGGAATTTTTGTGCTGGAAGGATAAAATAATCATTGGTATCATCTATGAACCACATGCAGAAGAGTTTCAATACTGGGTATTTAAAGTAGGGAAAAAAGAAAGTAGGGAATGCAAAGAGAATGGATTAAATATTCTAAGAGAAACCTGAGCCCTTCCAGGCAGAGAAATACCAGCCTACCAGCTGAGACTAGCCAGAACATAGCAACAGGTTGATTTCCAGAAGCTGCACATGAAAGTTGCCATCAGGGGCCCTCAATCCTCAGCAACCCCTCAGCTTTGCCTCATTTCAGCCCACCACAATCTTCTGAACCAGCTGCAGCTGTGCGCTAACCTGGAGTCACCTCGGATGCAGGGATAACAAGAAGCCATGTCTTCAGCCCAAGGACCGGTTTGCCCTCCTGGGTCATCCTAGCACGAAGGAGCAGTGAGGATGGAGTGAGATCCAACTGGAGTTGTAGGAAGGCAGTGGGAGGTGGTGGGGAAGGGGAGCATCTTCCACTGCATTCCGTCTGCAGGGCTCTGACTGCAGACTCAGACGCCACTTTCCTCCCCAACGTCCACACGGACTGTCCAAGAGGCACAGCCACTGTCAGTTCAATCTCAATCCTCTGAAATTTCCCCAGGCACCAGCGCTCACATATTTCAGCAATAACCACTACCTTGTAAACACATTCCACATTCCTGTTGCATTAAACCCCAGAGGCCAATTGCAAAGCTGAACGGCCTCTTGTCTAACTGTTGTACGAGGCTCCCTCTGAAGGGGTACACGTGGCAGGCTTTTAATTCGAAAGGACCTTGTTTAGCCTCTTTCGACCCTTCCTAATTTAGTCCCTCTTAGCTTTCAATGGATAATCATTTTCGTGAGCCCGGATGGGAAGCAGGTGAGCCATGGGCTCCTTCCCATTTTCTCCACTCAGATCACTTCCAGAAAAACAGAGCACAGGATTTGTAATGCAGGTCACAGCAATACATGACTATCACAGGGGTTTCAGGTGGGGGAGTCCAGTTAACTAGGAGAGTCGACCTAACTCAAATAATTTCTTACATGAACAGGCTAGAAGGTTGCTTTCTGACCATGCCACAATAAACATTATTGTTGAGTCCTTTCATCTTTGCTCAGAACCTTCCTTCGCATTCTCTAATGAAAACACCATCAGGATTTCACAAACATAAGAGCCCTAATTTTTTGTCATTTACTCCCTCACGACATGCACTTGCAAACTTTGCATTCTTACTATACATTCAGGACATATTTTGTGCTTGAAAGAAGATATTTTCCTGTAGCTCTTCTCTCCCCTTGTACTTGCTGGTCTGTACTCCAAACCACACTCTACGCTCCAAAACAAGCATATGATCAAATGGAAAGAACTGCCACTTGTTCAGATTCTTGTTTCCCCCTTCGCTCCTTCCCTGCAGCAGTAACCTCAGTGAGAACAACCTCTGGCTAGTCACGCTGCATGTTTCACCTCCAGCTGGCACTTCAGACTTGCAGACTTTTAGATGTCAATACCCTGAATGCTACTTAATAGTTTTCACTGCTGCCTTGTCAGAAGTCCAGAGCCAAGTCTCTAGTGTGCCCTACACCACCTGCACAAGCTCTCTTCTTCCTTTGGACTGGAAAGTAGAAAGTATTTGCACATGCCAACCTGTCCAGGAAAAGTACAGTGAGCATGTGCACTCATATATTCAGAAGATTATATGCAAAAATGTCACATGCAGAATAAAATGAGGAGAGGGTACTGGAGAAAGTACAAGAAAGGACAGAGCTGGAGAGCTCAAACCTTCCTTGACAGTGTTTATTACAGTAAGGGACACAGTCACTGAGAGGGCTACTGCTCCTCATCTATCCAGAGCAGCAGAATATGCTACCAGTCACAGCGTCATACCAACTGTGCATCTAGCCCCAGCAGCACTTTCATCTTCAAGCAGAGCAGGAGGACAGGTGATAAATGTCACTATACAATGCTGCTACTCCTCAGGTTTAATTTCCTAAGGAAATTTACCCTATCCTCCTCTGAGAAGCACTTTCCTTGTGAAACACCTCGCTAATTTAACATGCCTTTGGCAGAAAGCTCTCTCATGCACTTTTATCCACAGCTGCATCTCCCTCTAGGCAATGGAGAAAAGAAGACACTTCAGCGAGTAATAGGTCTAAACCACCTCACTCTGAGGAGACACCTCTCTGTGGAGAACAGATGGAAGCCAGGGTTACCTAACAGCTCATGGTTAGGTGCTATGCATTCCCATTCCCACCATCCTACCCCCCATGCCGAGTAATCCCCAAAGACTACACAGGAACCAGAAAATCATCTTTAAAAGGGGCAGAAAGGAAAAGACCCATTTGGAGACTTATCCCATTCATCCCCAAGCTCTCTTCCTTGAATATACAACAAATGTTTTACTTCAATGCTCAACAGCCTGATGAGATGCAGGTTATTAATTTATGACTATGACAAGATTATTATGGTTAAGTTAACATGTGCAGGCACTTAACTAACTCCTGTTGGGAAATATTTCTCATTAATTCTAAAATTTCCTGCCTGCAATTTGACAAATACAGCACAAGCGAGCTGCAGAAATCCAGCATGACATAAAGAGCTCTCATCTGCCATCACGCTTACACGTGACTCTAAAGTACTTGAGCTCTGCCTGCTTCAAAGCAGCACAGCAAAATGTACTGCAGCATTCATAAATGAAATGGCATTGGAATTCAGATGCTAGAAAAATCTAACTATGCTCTTCCAGACGTAGGAAAAGGAGCAGAGAGGCACTCAACCTCCCCATGGGGAGCAAAAGGGCCACCACTGGGAGAGAAGGTGGCAGCACAGCATTTCTAATTAAACCTCAGGAAGCAAAGCTGTGTGAGCAAAAGCTGCTTGTGTGGGCTTTCCTCCCACCTCCTGTGGGTCTGCTGTGATACCAACGAAGTCAGGTGGCGCAGAGTAAAACCACTGAAGTGGTTTCACTCAGGAGCAACCTGTCTGTCAGGCACAGCACAGATATTCAGGGCCATCTCACCACCCCTGGGTGCGGGGACTCCCTGCCTCAAACTGCTGTGCTTTGTTTGCTTTCCCAGGGAGGCAGATTTAGATCAGATATTAGGAAAAAAACTCTTCACTATGAGGGTGGTGTGAAACTGGCACAGGGTGCCCAGAAAGTTGTGGCTGCCCCATCTCTGGCAGTGTTCAACACCAGGCTGGACGGGGCTTGGCACAACCCGGTCTAGTGCAAGGTGTCCCTGCCTGTGCAGGGGGGTTGGAACTGGATGAGCTCTAAGGTCCCTTCCAACCCAAACCACTCTATGGTTCTATGAGGCAGGTGACAAATCTGTGTGTACAGAGTTAGTTACAACAACAAATCAACCGTGGTACCTTTGAAGGGTCCCAGCATTTTTGGCTTTTTCTGATTCCATGGGCAGGTCCCAAGTCAGTGATGAATCATTTTTCCCACAAAGGCTCTTTATCTGTCTTTTTGCAAGATGTATCACTATCGGATGCCTCCCACCTATCAGCCCGTTCCCAGTGGCTCTGTGCATTGCTTTGACTTTTTCAGTTTTCTCAGTCCCAAGGAATGGCATGTTTTGGTCCACTTCAATCTTTGCACTTCACACAGGTGTGTCAGGCTAAAACTTGGGGACATACTACCAGAGGGGAGAACACACACTCCGTATAATCCTTTCACAGGCTGATTAAAGTCTTATTTAGAAAACTATTCCATTTCCCCAATAGCTTTGACTGAAATGCTATTCCAGAATTCTGTTAACTGTGATGGCTAGAAATTCCTAGTCAAAATGAACAGCCTGTACCTCTTTATTTTTGTGCCAATGCAATACTTTCATTGAAGCAGCATTTCTCTCCTGACACAGGTATTGAGAGAAGATGACCATCTTCCCTTTCAGCCTTTATTTGCAAAGCCAAACATAGCACCTTAATTTCTTCCCAGAGATGAACTCTCTAATCTCCTGGCCATCTTACCCTTCTCTGCATCCATCCCACTACAACCTCACCTCTTCTGGCAGCCAGATGCCCAGAACCAGACACTAGATCCCAGGAGGCCTCTACAGGTAGATGACTCAAAGGTCACTCTTGGATTTAAGCTCCCCAGCTCCTACTTCAACTTGTACAGGTTACAGAGGGCAGAGAGGAAAGCATTCACCTTCCACCTGTAGCCCATTGTCTACTCCAAGGACATGTTTGAGTCATTTACCATCAATAAAATCTGGGTGTCCAGACATAGAGATCACTGATGTTTGCCGCCAATGTTAAGACTACAGGATCCATTCCAGCTGCTTTTCAAACCCCAAAGTGCCAGCATATGCTCCCTTGGCTGGACTTGCAAGGGCCCAGCCATCTGTGTTCATACGGAGTGTCTCTGGTGTAGGTGTAATGGGAAAATGTTTTGCCTTTTACATACAGTTGGCAAATGTACCAGCTCAAACTTGAGGAAAATCTGATCCTTTGCTTAGGGGCCCCCTTCCTTTTCACATCTTTTTTTCAGACTTCGAAAAAATAATTGTGAGTCATGGAAAATGGCAGGGAATTCGATGTCTAGCGAAGCTCCCAGCTCTGGTGGAAGAGCACTAATAAGAGGATGCTATAAGGCTTGGTGAACAGAGGAAAGATCAGTAAGATCAGGGAGTGTTGGACAACTTAATCTCTCAGGTCCCACACTATGTGAGGGTGCTGCTTTATTAGTAAAGCAATATCAAAGTGACTAAAGAGGTTTCTGCTGTTAACTGTCTCCTCAAAGTTGTTGACCTTGAGACCAGAACAATTAAATGAAATGTGAATCACCTCCTCAAACAGGTATGTCTCCTTCTCTGTCCTACATCACCTAAACACTCAGTAGTGTGAAGTTACACACTTGGGAGAGCCTTTTGTAATAAAGAACATCCTGAACTGCACAATGATCCTGCTGAGGTACAGATTTTTTCTCTCTTCTTAAGTGGACACATACACTGTGGATCCTAGCAATCGATGTTTGAGCTCTCCCAGGTGTATGATTGAGAAAAAAAGCCTGGGATACCAAATCGCACATGCACACTTTCAAAAGCAGCTGCTGTATCAGGTACGCAATGTGAGACTCTGGGAATTGTTTTTCTGAATACTAAGTGTGGAAAATATCAATTGAAACTGCACTTACTCAGCCTCTCTGAAGAAATCAGCTCCTGAATACCTTAGAGTCAGCACTCAAATTTAACAGCTGCATATTAGAGATAATTAAAATACATGGCTTAAAAACAATCTTGTCTTTTACGTCTCTATTCAGAATCTACCACTACAGCCTCCTGTGCAAAAAACCTATGAACTTGCAATGTACCTGTGCTAGAGATGTGCAGCCAGATCTTTGGCTAATGTCATTTCCCAGGCCTCTGGTGAAGTTAATTGGAGCTCTACCAAATCGTATCAATGAAGAGCTGAAACATGCTGTTTATAAACTTCTGAAAAATGCAAGTTAAACAGTTTGTATTCAGCTGGATACAGTCCACCTCATTGATCCACCTGGACTGTGGATGCAATCCATGTTTTTCAAAATATGGGAAGTGTATTTACTGTGAGGAGTGGTCCTTCAGAAAACGATCATGCCAGCCCTGTACCAGCACTAAATACAGACATACTCTGGGGTAATTCCCACCATCTTTGCCATCTGTGACTAGAGAAGGCTACACCAGAAAAAAGACAATTTAATTTTTCCTAAATTATTTTCTAGAACAGCATGTTGCTTTAATTATAAATTTGTCAAAGGGTTTCTACTGGTAATTTATCTAAGGAAAACAAAAAGCAGTAAGAAATCCCACTGTGTTACCAACCAGAACCAATGATTGCCTGCCTCTGCAGACAATACGCAATTAGAGGAACTTGCTGCTTTCCACTTTGTAAATATGCTATGAGGAGCCAGTTGCAGCGAGTGTGGCAACCAATAACTCTTGATCACTTAAGGATTTCTCTTTAGCTAATCCTACAACAAATTAACTAGAGAAGTTCAGAGGTTGTTTTCAACACTTTATAAACAGACACCACAAGGAACCAGGGAAGACAGTTCATTTTTCCAATTAACCTTTTTACTTACCTTCCAATGAAATTTTAATAAGTACAAAGGCAGGTCAATACTCCCACAACTGAATGTTGTAACCAAGAAACACATTACACCTGTAGGAAAACAACCTTTAAAGCACTCAGACATAAGCTTTCTTCAGCTGCTTACCTGCGTACGCTCCTGTTTGCCAGATTCAACATAACACAAAAAGGCTACTGGTGTTTCAAAAGGGATCTGTCACGTCTCCAGACATTTAAGTGGTGGCACAAACACCACAGGCACTTTCAAGTTTGCACGGAGGACTCGGAAAGTTTTGATTAGGTTCAACTTGGATAGTGCACCCTTATGCCTCATCAGCCAAACTCTGCCTTCCCGAAGAGTGAGTTACTAGCACTGCTCCGATCTCTTCACCGAGTGATCCCTGTATCTAACGCCCCGGAGGAGTCAGTCAGAGGAGAAAGCACGAGTATCCCCCAGTTGCTAGGAAACAAGCAGGGAGATCCTGACCTGAATTCTTAGTGGAGGCTGATGTTGCTCAGGAAGTGTAAGCTGGGTCCTTCCTGGAAAGTCAGGGGCTTGCTGAAAAGTTACTCCTGGCTTTGCAAAGGCTCCCGTGAGCACCACCCAGGGCAAAGGGACAGCAGCTGAGCTGTTTTTATGACAAAAAGGGCACCTGTGATGAAAACAGGAAATGCTCGTGCAAAAACAGCAGGCAAATTTTCTATTCTTTGAGCCAATTAAGCTGAAAATGAGAACTCCGTATTTCAAATTTGGTCTTTAGATAAAATGGGAGAAACCACGCGCCATGTGCACAGCCTCCACATTAACAAATGCAATAACAAAGCATTAAACATATGCAAATCAAGAAATTAAGGTTATCCCAGACAAGTATGCTACAAAGCATAAGTCAAAGCCAAACTCATAACACAGGAAACTAAAGAGAACCAAATCAGGAAAGATAATGATGACACAACAACTCTTCATTTTCTTCCCTTTTAAATATTTTTAGCTATTGCTACCGCACTGTATTAATTGCTCTATTTAGCTCACAACCTCCTCAGCCTGCATTTTCTAAAAGATGAAAAGTAAGAGCTGAACCAGACCTAAAGAACTAAAGTGCCTCTGGGTCCCCTAGATGGGGTATACCTGACCCTAGTTATCCTGTACAGTGGAAGGAAATAATGACTCCTCAAATGCAGCAGAATGTAAATGTCTCACACAGACACGACTCCCTGAGAAAAATGCCTGTTTGCTTTCTACTGACACCAAGGAACATCCATTCTCTTCGCAAAACTGGTCTAAAGCGATGCTGTGCATGCCATGCATGGCATGGCTCCTGCCTGCTGGAGGGGCTGGTGAGGCCCGGAGAGATGAGGGGTGCTAGCGCAGAAGCAAGTTCTGTCATTCCATCCACGTGTGAGCAGCAACTTCCCTGCTTGGGTGGATGCTCCCAGTCCTGGACAGGAATACCTGTGAGGAACTGCAGCCCAGCCAAGGCAGTAGCTGAGGTATCATCACTGTAGAGCACACACTCTGCGTGAGCGATTTGGCCGTAGGTGTATCTACTGCCCCAGCTGCCACATGGGCAAAAGCTCTTTTAAAGAGGGGTCTCGGGCACAGGAGGACAGGCCTCTCATGTCTGCAGAAGTCCAGCTATGACCTTAAAAAGGAATTCCTCCACAATTTGATAGCCTTTTATCTGTCAAAAACAATGTTTTAATGGAAGGAAAATGCTCACAACTGTCTTTGCAGAAATGCCAGACTATTTCAGCTGTGCAATGGCACACCTAATGCTTACTCCTAATGTGTGTAGCGTACCCCCAAAAAAGCATTGCTTTTGTTCAGTGGCCCAATACAGCTACTCTCAACACAGGCTCAGGGTCAAGCAACAGCCTCATAGCTAGGCTTGAAATCTCTCCCTCCTTCTTAAATGTCCATATTTACTCAGGAAATCAGTCAACCCCTGCAGCAATTGTACCTGCCCAAAAGGAGATGAATATGGTGCTTCAAGTACCTTTCTGAACAAGAGCCAAGGCCTGACACGTTTATAGGAAAATCATAGTTCTTTTACTCATTTCCTTTCTCTCATCTTTTTTGCAGAAACAGGAAGAGCCCAGTATTAAGTCCAATCTCAAAAGCACTTAGATTTCCACACAAAATAGTTATGGATGTCATGACCCAGGAGCAGCAAAGCTGAATTAATGCAGGTTTTAAAGACGGTCGTAATAAGAAAATCTTTATAGGTAACCAAGCATCACTTGGAGGAAGCAAACCAAAAATTTAAGATGTTAACTCACCTGCTGCTAAAGACAAGCTTATCAGTCAGATGATCAGAACCCACAGCTCTGTGCAGGGCAGCTGTATTTGAAGTAGTGCAAGCATTCTGAAACAATTTTCTCTATGAAAGGCCATCCTAAAGATACTATCCCCAGATGGCAAAATTATGCAGAGAACCTACCCACAGAAATATCTGTGCTTTAGACAGTGCCAGATTCATTTTTTACTTCAGTTTCTTCTTTTGCAAACCAAGTGGAGTCACTTTGGTGCATTTTTTTCCCTAAAATCTCTTCCTAATGGCCTCAATGTTCAGCAACGCAACAAGTCAACACTAAATTGTCTAAACTAATTGTCCCCTTTCAGGGACAAGAATTTCACAAGTGACAGGGGAGATGACATACGAGAAAAATACTTCTGGCTTTTTCTGAATACAAACTGAATACAAACTGAAAGGCTGTATACACAGACAAGGACTGTCATGTGGGTAGAAAGCCATGGGAGATACCTGGTGAAGACAACAACGATTCAGGCAGGTGCCAGAATCCAGTGATCTTCTGGCCACAGATGAGCAAACAGCTCTGTCAGTGACTTGCCAGTGACACTCCTGGCAAAGCTGCCGATTATTGTAGCGCCACTCATTTTCTTACGTATTTTCAAACATAACCTAAATGTTGTGAAGACTCACTGGCAGTTTCAAACTTTTTCTGTGCAGAAAAGGGGGTGTGAATGATAGATGGAGCAGAGTGGTAACAGGCAATAAAACAGTGTGAATGGCAAAAAAAGTGCAGTTTTATGTCAAAGTTAGAAAAAAACGTAGACAGGAACGATGCTCCTGGAAATGCTGATTCAACGGAGAGACCAAACTGGGCATCTTTATTCCCTCTTAACATTTCCTCTAGTTGTGTCTTGAACAGTAAGAACAGGTGAGTGGTAAAATGGATCTGGGTGTGTGTCCTGGGTTCAGCAGTAGCAGTCATTTTTTCTCTTTCTTAGTAGCTGGTGCAGTGCTGTGGTTTTGACTTTTGGCCTGGGAACAGCACTGATAACACCGATGTTTTCAGCTGCTGCTCAGTTATGTTTATTTTGACGAAGGACTTTCGGAGCCTCATGCTCTGCCAGGGAGGAGGGGAAGCCAGGAGGAAACAGACAGGACACCTGAACCAAACTGACCAAAGAGGTATCCCATACCACAGCACGTCATGCCCAGTATATAAACTGGGGCAGTTACCCGGAAGGGTTAGATCACTGCTCAGGTTGGGCTGGGTATCAGTCGGTGGGTGGTGAGCTATTGTATTTTCTTCCCTTGTTATTTCCCTTATCATTATTATTAGTGTTGGTAGCAGCAGTGGTTCGTGTTATACCTTAGTTACTGTAGTGTTCTTATCTCAACCTGTGACAGGAGTTAACATTCTTTCAATTCTCCTCCCCATCGCTTTGGGAGCGGGGGGAAGGAATGGGGGGAGTGAGCGAGGGCTGCGTGGCTGACTTGCCAAGTGGGTTTAAACCACGACAGTGAGGTATAGAAAAGCCATTCCACAGTGTTAAAAATAACCCGTCACATCTTCCTATTATTTAAACTGGCATAACTCTACCAGCTTCACTTTATGCCAGCTTAAGATCTGGCATCCAAATGCACTAAGAGGACTAAGACGAAGGTGGCAGTTCCTCTTACATGCTTCACTTTGCCTGCAGGCAGGTTTCAGCAAGGCACATGTCTGTTCCATGGGAAGACACTTATCGAGGGATTTAATCTTCCTGATGAATACACGAGGATGCTGAAGTACCTAACTCATCAAACACACCTTGCAACAAAATATATAGTTAAAAATTTGCTTTTCTCAGCTATGCATTTGTATAACACAGTTCAAGATGGGACACCGAAAGTCAAATGCTGCTGTCCAAATCACCAGGCCAAGGTATTGGTTTGCAGTAACTGAGATAGTACGTAATCCAGTCACATCTCTACACACATCAGTAACACAGTACTGAGAAGTCTCCTGGTTGTTCAGATGCAGAAGGAGCTACGTGAAACACTGATTCATGCTGATGAATTGTAACCAAGCAACACTGCCAGCATCCCTCCAGCTCATTGTTCATCTGAGCTGGGAAGAATAGCATCAGAACAGCACTGAAAACCTGCCAAACCCCGACTTCCCCAATTAAAGGATACCATCCCTCTAACACTAGATATAGCAAATTCTTTAATCAAAACCTAACAGAAATAAACTGTTACTTCCCTCTCAGTAAAAAGACAGTGACAACCCTGAAGGCAGCAAACTAATTCCTGTGTGTCCATGATTCTTTTGTAAACAATCTTTACAAAAGAAATAGTTCAAATTTACTTTACACAAAAAGCGCAGGGCAATGAATTATTCATCTGAGCAGAGGGACAGAAATACTGCCTTTTTGTTAGGCTGGCTATTGGATGCAGAGAGAAACTAAAGACAACTTTCTCAGCTACAATAATCACTAACAACGCAGATGAGATGAAAAGGAAGTAGATACTTGAAAAATTCGTCCAGTGAGAGCTGGCAACCATTTTGCATTTAAGTGTCTGCAACTGAGAGTTAATACACAAAATACAGCCACTCCATCATCATTGACAAGAACCTTTCTATCAATGGAGGCACTAAAAAATGACAATACTGAATGTTTTGCTTTTATTACAGTTAAGTCTGAGTGGCGAGTTTAATGCCATGGACCTTGACATCAAGACCAAAATTCATTGTAAAATGATCCACCATTGCTCTTAATGGGAATAACACGATGACAGAGTCTGCCAATAAAACTGCTTGTTACTAGAGAGCCTGAATACTCAAGATGTGCCACATCTTATTAGGGGGGTGGGGGGGAAGTGCATCTATGAGTTAAGAATAAGATACTTGTTCTCGCAACATAAAAGGCTAATAGCTGTGTGCATTTCTCAGAGTATAAAAACCAAAGCACTGACCTGTAAAATAGAAATAGTAATAACATCTGCTAGACTTCTGGGCTCTGAAAACACATTCCCTGAGAGTAAGTTTCCAAAAGAAAGGCTGGGCACTTATGCAAGATACCATTTCCATTTTCAATGAATTACACTTCTCTTTTGAAACTCTCGTTAAAAGCCTGAGTGCAAAACCACATACATCTCTCTTTGGGAATAAAGGCAATAGGGTAAAGTGGCAACTGCCATGGCATTGGCACAAAACCAGATTTATCAACATCTTTCAGCATTTGGGATACATTAGATCACATTCTTCATTTACTCCCTGTTCTTCCTTTTTTACAAACTAGATTCCTAGATGTGGTCTTTTCACAGAATCATAGAATGGCTTGGGTTAAGAAGGGACCTTAAAGATCATTTAGTTCCAAACTGCCATGTGCAGGGGCATTATTTCTCAATCCCATCAAGGGGAATCAAGCAGTCCTGTATTCACTATTCTGTCTGGAGTATTATGAGGATCTCACACAGGCAGTAATGGTGCTGCTGCTTTGTCTCTCTGCTTGGCAGTTTAGGGTCTTTCTTATATAAGTTCTCAACTCTGACAAAGGTTTTGATACTTCACAGGACTTCTTACAGGGTCAAAGTCAGCTCCACATGGCATGAGTTCCCACCAGCTTCCTCTCAGTTGTGAACAGATATTTGAAGCAGAACTTGGTCTCAACTTCTTCCTTCCCCTCATATGGCTGCCAGATGGCTTTATTTAATGTCTGTTCTCAAGACTGGCTCTTAGATTGATTTTTTTTCCTCTACATTTGCCATCTGCTGGTCCAAACAGCTGAATGATACACTCACTTCTCAATCTCATGGCATTGATTCATTCTTTCTGTCAACTTGGCATCCAAAATAGTATGACAGGCAGACTGGCAGGTCTGGGTTAGGCCTTGCTCCACCAACAGGAATTTTCTCCTTGTGCCTTTGCAAGTCATTACCACAGGAACAAAGTCGTAAGAGGCAAGTAAGCACAAGGCCAAAATGAAAGACAAGTACTGAGAGGAACTGAACCATATTGCCTTAACAATGGAAAGTTGCCTCTGTGGCTGCTATTCCCCAGAAGCTGGATTTGTAGGCCCAGCAGCTGCAGTTGTGTGGCCTTGTAGAAAGGGAAGACAACATGTCATGCAGCAGCTAATGGCAGAGAATTGCACGTGAACTTCCAAAAGAAACAAATGCTGTGTGGAAAAAAACTTGACTTAGATCCTCCAGACTGCCTTCCAAAGCCTTGCTCTTTTCAGTGACAATGTATGGGGGGCTCTTGTGAAATAACTGGTGTGAATATGGGTAGCATGCCCGTGCCATGCAGGGTACCCAGCCTGAGCAGCACTCTAAAGAGGAAAAGGCCAGGACAGGAGCCCACAAAACTGCAATAGCAGCTGGCTGGAAAGGGTGTTGGGAACATGGCAAAATCTTGGAGCAGATTCTCCTGGAAGTCATGCTGAGGCACATGAAAAACAAGAAGGTGGTTGGTGACAGCCAGCATGGCTTCACTAAGGGGAAATCCTGCCTGACCAATCT
>JAOEHY010027917.1:0-23285 GCA_025447955.1 Psilopsiagon aurifrons | reverse complement strand
TCCTGGGCTGCATCAAAAGGAGCATGACCAGCAGGTTGAGGGAGGTGATCCTGCCCCTCTACTCTGCTCTTGTGAGGACTCACTTGGAGTATTGTTTGCAGTTCTGGTGTCCTCAACATAAAAAGGACATGGAAATTTTGGAACAAGTCCAGAGGAGGGCCATGAGGATGATCATGGGACTGGAGCACCTCCTGTATGAAGACAGGCTGAGAAAGTTGGGGCTGTTCATCCTGGAGAAGAGAAGGCTGTGTGGAGACCTCCTAGCAGCTTTCCAGCTTCTGAAGAGGGCTTAATAAGGATGCTGGGGAGGGTCTCTTTGTTAGGGACTGTAGAGATGGGACAAGGGGTAACATGTTCAAACTTAAACAGGGGAAGTTTAGATTGGATACAAGTAGGAAGTTCTTTACTGTAAGGGTGGCGAGGTACCGGAATGTGTTGGCCAGGGAAGTTGTGAATGCTCTATCACTGGTGGTGTTCAATGCTCAGTTGGACAGAGCCTTGGGTAACATGGTTTAGTGTGAGGTGTCCCTGCCCATGGCAGGGGGGCTGGAACTAAATGATCTGAAGTTTCTTTCCAACCTGAACTATTCTGTGATTCTATGATTCTATGCCTGACTATCTAAATTACAGTTACATAATAAGAAGGATAACCAAATAGCAATGGAAAAGTAAATCTGAGAAGAAAGGAGGACTTTGAGGTAAAAATGCTTTATTTGAAGGCAGTCAGATTCTGGCATTGATTCTCAAGCAGTAAAACTGGTATGAAAATTTAATTAAAATTGAATACCAAAGGATAAAATTAGAATAAAATTAATTTCAAGTGACTAACTTCTAAGTTATTTCTAGTGCAAATGGGGCAGGGGGGAGGGGTGTCTCTTCTGAAAAACTAATACTCATTTCAAACTGGAAATTGCGAACTTTTTAACAGAAAATCTTAAAACTTGAGCTTCTCAGGGACTTACTCTGCAAATTTGAAACATTTCTGAAATCAATCCATTACAGTATTGCCACAAATCAAAGAAAAACCTTTCCAGGTAAAATCATCCTTAACCAAGGATGCACAATCATTTCCATATCCACTCGTGTTAAAATGGTCACACTGCATCTCTATAAAACAGCGCAACAGACACCACTAAAAAATACAGTGATGCTTTTTGCCATTACCAGTATGATAGGACAGCTATGCATCTGATTTGGAACTCTGTTGAAGATAACGGATTTATTGGTATGGGTACCCATCTAAAGACTCACTGACAACAGAACCTCAGACTGAAAGATGCTGGAAATCAGAAAGTGAGATTCATCCAGCCTGGATATCACACAGGAGTGATTAGAGAAAGCAACAGAAAGCAAGCAATTCGTCCTCATAGGGGTATGAGGATCATTTAATAACACCTTTCTTTATGGGACTCCTTCTTCCTGAAAGCTTTACTGGTGAAGTACATCATTGTGTTTCAATCCAAAACTCATGGTGGAGATCACCGCACAGAGCACAGCAGTGACAGACTCACTTGACTTGTTGTAACAGTTTGTTCAATAAGCTTGAAACAACTGATGTGTCGGATACATCTCACTGTCACCTGGGCTTCAGGCATTCACTCTGTAGCAAAATGCTTCTAGCGGGAGAATGCATCAGAACCAAATGCAATTCAGTTAGCAATGGGGCAGGCTTTTCTGCATGTTTGCTTGTGTTTTGTTTTTTGGTTTTTTTTTTTTTTTTTTTTTTTTTTCCTTTTTTCCTTTTGTCATTATTCTGTAGCCATTGTTTTGTTCTGATGTCTTTCCAATTAATATGCTATTTCTAGACTCTGGAACGTCCTTACAGGGCAAGACAACAATTAGCACTTTTGAATTGTTCCCATCAAGCTATATTCTTATTCCCTCCCATCTCTTGTTGCTCTCTGGCCTTGAAGACAAGCATTATTAAAATTGGAAGTACTGCATCTACTTGTTTCCAGGACCAATAGAACTCAAGGACTGGAAAAGAAATATACGTTAACAGTATAAACTTTTTGCTTTCTCCAACTAGCTGGTTTTTTTAATCATAACGAACACATAACATCACATAGTGAACAAATCATTCATACATCATAAACTCTTCAATAAAAACTGGGAAATAAAGTACATTATCTACTACTACCTTTCACCTGGAATCTCCCCACAGACACAGTGCTTTCATACCCATATTCCACAAAAATCTTGGTTATAGACTTGCTGCTGATCTGTTGGGGAAAAAACACACCAAAAAACCAAGAAAGAGATTGCTGTAGCTTACTCTGCTGTTCAGAGGAAGAATATATTACCTCTTTTAGCCTTTTTCTCACTCCTGTTTCTACTGTGACTTCACTGTTAAAAATGCACAGCAAGAATCACATATAACAGATTATAGAAGAAAGTGGACATGGAAAGATGGAGTAGAATTGAACCTGTTATTGTCCCTACATACACAAGGCTCCTTCCTTAAAAAGAATCATGTAATCTCTTCCCCTATATAGAATTAAAATGCAACTTGTGGTAAATGCTTGACTCTGGGCTTTTCTTCCCAAGTCAACTCTATTGCAAGTCACCTTTCATGCTGGTAAGAGGATGAAGCACATTACTGCAAGAGATCAGTAAGCTGGATGAGAAAAACAGGTTTTCGCACCCAACTGGTAAAATTCTGTAATTCTGTATTGTTTAGCACTTCAACCATCCAGGAACTGTGAAAAAAAAAAAAAAAAAAAAAAAGCGAAATTTTTCAAAGGTACTTTAAACAGTTTTGAATGGTGGTGAATCTGTTGCCTCTTCGTCTTCACGGAACTGTTGTCAGTAGAGTTGGAGGGACTTCAAGAGGTTAACTAGTCCACCTCTGTGCCCAGGGAAAAGATTAGCTATACCTACACCTTTCTGGAAAGTATTTTTTGCCCTATTTGATCTTCATTAAACCTTCCTTGCTTCTCCTGCAGACTACTTCAGTGCTTAGCCTCTCTTAGATAAGAAGTCATCTCATAGTAAACATTGCTGGAATTTAATTTCATTACTTTTCCAATTTCTCTGGGAATAGAGGTAGGCTGTTTATTTCCTTAATCTTTGCACCAGCTTTTATCTACTTAAGTTACCTTTATCATGTCTCCATCTCCCTATCATCCAGTTTCTTTTTTCTGTTCTCTGCTAAGAGCAAAGCACACAGTTTCCCTCACCTATTATTTCTCTGCTCTCCTGTGGACTTGACACTGTCATATAGTAGAAGAAGCCTCAGTGTATGTTCTGATTGTTTCAAAAGTACTTAATAAGAGGGTCTATATTTGAAGAATATGCTCTATATATGAATATATAAACTGTTACCACCACGTGCTGTTGGGACAACTGTAATATCCATTCTGGAGGCTGCTAATGCTCTGTGACTATCTCAGTAATTACAAAATTCCTTTTAACTGTCTCCAACAAGAGACGTAAATGCTGCCAGATTAGCCAGTGCCTTAGGTACTTCCCTTGGGCTGTGCCAGCATTTTCTGATGTGTCCACCTAACGTGAATAATGACTTTGTCACATCTGTCTTCCCTCATTCATGTACCTCTTTAGGAAAAATGCAAAAATAAAACACAACCGTGAAAGGTTCCATTGCCTCTGTAAACTTGGCAGTGCATGAAATGGCTATTTCAGAGGCCACAGAAGACCTGTAGGACTTTATCCAAATGTTTCAACTAGAGAAAGGATAGCACAAGCGACACAACCTCAAAAGCTTGCAGATGTGGTCTTGCATCATGCCTGTGCTTCTAAGATAGCATTTGGAGAAAACACATAGTGTTATGGTGAATATGGCTAGTTTGAAGCTTCCTAATAAAGCATGTATATTTCCATTCTCTTAAAAAATGAGTCTTTTTGTTAAAACAAAAAATAATTGAGGAATTGAAAAAATTGGTGTGGAGGGGGGAGGAGACATTACATTAAAAAATTAAACTTTTTAATTTAGGAAAAGAAAGAAATAAACTTGCTCTTCCCTAGGAAAGATTTTTTACTTTATCCTTTTATAAGGCATCCTGACCTACAGTTTTAAACTGTTGACTTTTTAAAGGAAGTTGTCTGGTGCAGCAGATCATCTCTTTCAATACCTTGAATCTTTATTTTCTTTTCCCCCATTCCGGCTCCTTCAGTTAACAAAAAGCCTCACTGTTAACAACGCATCTTTATTTCAATCCTACAATGGATTTATTTGGGAACCTGACTCCTACTTAAACTAGCTGAAGATAAGTCCCATTCCTCCTTCTGACTAAAGAGATAATAAACTTAGTATTGAGATACACTTGAAAATTGATCTGCTTTAATTAAGACCAATGGTTCCTCCATGGACAACGCAGAAAATCTCAATAGGTAGCCTAGGGTAAAGGGTTAAATTTAGAGCATTACATTTAGATGAGATGACTTCTAAAGTTCTTTAAGTGGAAATGTTCTTTTAAGTACAATGACACGGTATATTTTTAGAGCATTTGATTAACTCTGTCTTCAGATATTTCCTAAAACATGTGTGCCACTCAGATACAGCTGAAGACAGCTCCTTGATTTCAATAGCACTTACAGGAGACTAGCAAAATTACCTCTGGCATTATTATAAGCTAGGTCTGGCAAGATGGAAAGCAATAATTATAGTGAAATAAAGTGCATGCAGAATCTATTTAATTTTCAGAATTTGCATGTAATTGGAATTTTAGGATGAAAACATGTAGGAACCTTAAAGATGCAATATTCATTGTACATTGGCAATCTGAAACTACATTTCCTGATGTTTCTTTGTATTTACTTGGCCCACAGGTGCATGGAAAATGTTTGCAAACAGTTAGGCTCATTTTGAGACCGAAAATCTGCTTAAAATTAATGCTGTAAGGATTTTTTTCTTTCATTTTTTAACCATTGAAGTTAGTATGAAAAATGTTTGATTACTGATGTTAGGAGCAAATATTTTTATTAGTGGGGTCCACTTGCTCCATTGCTAACAAAAACTTGGATTTATGGAATCCATAGGAAGGTATACTTGGATTTAAAATAGATAAATGGATCTTCTTGTAGCAGACATAAAATTAAGAAAAACATAGTTTGCATACATGCATATTCACACTTATGAAGACAATCAGTAGCAGTTGTTAAGCAGACGTGTGGATACTACATTTCAAAGAATTGTTAAGTTTCTCAAAACAAAAATGAAAACTCAAATAAAACAAACAAATCTAGCTAAATGATAGTTTTGTTATAAGCATAACATGCAATCTGCACTGTAAAGATTCACAGAAGTACTGCTTGGATTAGGCCTGAAAGAGAATATTTGAAGAAGCAGCATCATGGACACAGAGATGGAAAACTAAAGAAAGGTGTAAGCTGACATATTTTTTGCCAAGAAAAAGCAGGAAGAAAAAACTCCCAAGTGGCTGAGGACTTCATTTTTTTCTAGAGTATGACAGCGTGAATTAGGATCAGGAATGAAAGTTGAATCAAATCAACATAACCAAAATATTTTCTCCAGGGATTGAGGAAAAATGTCATGGAGGAGAAAGTTTTATTCCTATTTCTCAGGAATGTATGCATGTGTATATGCATCACCAATACCACCTATACCATGCAAACAGTTTTCTTCATCAGAAGCCCAGCCTTCTCTCCATCTAGCACATACCTACATTGGTGGGAAACTGGACAAATTGGAAACTGTATGAGGATAAACTCCTGAGAGAAACCAAATCAGAATGAATTTTGTAAGCCCCGGAAAACATATAAAGTAGGGGGAAAATACTACACGGCTGCTCCAGCTCTACACCAAACATACAATGCAGAAAATACATGAAAACCACAACCAGAAAAGGCACATGAAGCCATATGAACTCTCCAGTTCATGGTTAAGGCTGAAAGATTACTGGATAAGCTAGAGATGTGACTTTCATGCAATTAAACATATCCTCTTTTAGTAAGTCCTTTATCTCATCAAATATTCTCTCAAAATTCAGGCTGTCGGCTCAACAGTTATGTCGGCCAAGATCTGTCAATCAATACCCTGAACCGTGCATTCTGTCAAATTGCATTATTTTGCTGGGTATCAAATTAGGTTATGTGATGCTGTCCTCCTTTGTCAGACAAATTCATGTTGACGATAACACAGTTTCATGTTATTTTTAGCATTTAGAGAGTTAAAAAAGAATAACAACAAATACTTTAAACTTACAGTGTTAATGTGTTGACAAAGCTGACAAGTGAATTATGCTTTATATATGAAAAGGGACTCTTTTAGGGCTGCCACCACCTACTAAGCAATCAATTTTACCCACTTTATGTTACATAAACTAGAACAGAAACAGGGAAAAGGCCACAGGAAATGTTTTAGCCTGAAGAGCAATGTTCATCTAAATCTTCCTGAAATGACACCCTGTAGGTCATCACAGAGATAAGAGATGTTTCATTCTTCAATAGAAAGTCATGGCCTATCAAGGAAAGAACGCATTCATGCATTACAAGAGCTAGAAAGAGCAAGTGAGGTTGTGTATTCTGTCCCCTCCTGTGACGTGAAATCCAGACCAAGTTTGCTGAAACACAAAGCATTGATAGAAGAAAATGCCTACAGACACAACATTCTAGCGACAAATTATTCTCATTGCTGATAATGCTACGATAATAATGTTCATTGCATTGCTTCCAGAATGAATTTAGGTTTTAATACCTTAGTCTACTAGACTATCTGCAACCATTATTATGATAAACACTGTGTTCTTGACTTTGCTCACTCTCCAGTTGTCTTTCCAAAACTCACAACTTATCTGACACATCTTTCATTTTCATCGATACATTTCTTGTGCATAATGATAGGAGTTTAGTGGCATGTCCAGCTTAGACTCTTCCCATAACAGAAGAAAAGGACTGTGGTGAAAGGTCTTTCGGTATTACACAAGCGAAATGTCAGAGCAGGGATGAACCAGTTCTGAATCTTGGCCTGCCTTCTGTATTGAAGTAAGTGAAAATTACCTGCATCAGGTCGTAAAAAAAGGACCACAAGAAAGGAGCACAGATGCAGAGGTAAGCTTTGTCAAATGAATTCAGGATACAGAGCAGATGGCCTGCCATCTTCTAATTTCATGTGTAGTACAGGAAGAAATGAACATACACATATGAAAGGAAATAGTTATAGGATATCTTCTTTATAGGAAAAGATTATTTCTATTCCCTGTAGCTTAATATTCATCCTCTTTTATAGCCAGGCCATATTGAAGCAGTTACAGCCCAAATCACAAGCCAACTAAAGTCCCCAGGGCCACATCCTACTAAGATGAGACACTGGTAATATTAAGGAACTCATCTAAGTTGGGTAGTGTCCATTAGAAATTTAGAGTAGTTTGCAGCTTTGGTCAACAGGTCCTATCTTTAAATGGGTTTAGTTCTGCCCCATCAAGCCAAAGAGATTGTCATGTATGCAGAGTTCTGGCCAACACTAGCAGAGGCATTTGCAACCCTATCAGTGATGTTGGGGCTGCAGGGTCAAGATCAAAGACTTAGGAATTAAAATGTGTAAGAAGACTAATGCTTAGTACAGCTACTGTTATACAACTTCGCTTGACGTTGTTTTCTAGGTTTCCCAGTCCTGCTGCCAGCCAGCAAAATTAACAAACCTCTTATAATGTTTTAATTTAATTGTTGGCTTGGTGTAAACTCATATAAAGCAAGGAGAATATGCCTTACATTTAACATGCAACAGGACCATTATTTTTTTTATTTTAATCTAAGTGAGGAATTTAAATCACAGGTGGCCTGATAGCAGAATAATTCTCTTTTGTGAGTTGCTTTCCTTGTGTAAAGGTATTTTAATTTATCCTACTTAAAAAGAAAAAAAAGACCTACAGTTCTACTAGATGTGATAAAGATGAGTCAGAAACATACATATGCAGGCGTGTACATATGTGTGTGAGAAAGGGCAACACACAGTAAGTTCAAAATATTTAACCTTAAGTCTGTTGATGCTCTAAGGCACTCTTCCATACCATGTCAGACACATTTTCATAAGCTTCTCACTGAGTATTTTATCCAGTCTGATAACTCATTCTTAGACTTGAAATGTTTGATAAGTTTTGGATCCCTCCAAGAAATTAAAGTGATTTAAAAGGGATACTAGTGCTTTTCTTCAGATGAGAAGATGCAAATGGGCTTTAAAAGTCTTTGTCCAGATAGACTTTTTTATCTCTCCTCTTCTAGAAGACTCAGTCATGTCTCAGCAAATCCCACTTCCATTAACCTTTTGAACACTGCTGCATTCTTGTACAGTAATTCTCTCACACCGTATGTCAAGAACCAGCTGACATATCCTTTAAATGTCGCTCTTGTTGTATATCTTGACTCTTCCTGTTAGTTTGCAGGTCAGATGACTAGGAACGTTAAACTGAAGCTTAATTTACAGTTTCCAAATTAATTCTCAGGATGAAATGACTGCTTTCCATCTTACTTACTCTGTTCACTTCTCAGTGCTCAAAGGTTAGAGAATAGAGGTAATTTTTGTAAGAGCAGTAATAATGCAAAACTGATTCAAGACCCGAAAAGTTGCTTGCATTAAATAGGAACAGCACTGAAAGCCTTATCTTTACCAGAGCATTGTAATTAGTTTAGGCTATGGTTAAATGCTTGCTTGAACCTAGCAGAAGTCCCCTCCACTACTGAAAAGCACACCTCCTCTCCCTACTGCAGCTGCTAAGCCCTGCCCCTTGGCTTACACAACGGCTAATGAGAACTGATCCAGCCAGAAACTAGCTGTCACCAGTACTGGCATAGGTAGCTGGTGGGAATGACCAGCCCAAAACAATAGGCAGGTGAAGCAGCAATGTAAGTGTACTCTGTGTGCTGTGATTGTTTAACAAGAGCATCCACATATAAAAGCTGTACATGGTCTAAAGAGTTCATTTCTATGCCAAAATCCTTAGTGAATCAATTGCAAAGCTAGAAGAAATATTTTCAAAGCTCTCAATCACATAAGGGTAGGGTAGGCAAAAGCCATAGGAATGTGTGCCCTGAAGCCCTTTAAGGACTGGATTGGTAGGAGTTGGGAGTGTCTGTGCATTTGAAAATCCTTCAACATTCTTTAAATTCTGAAGTACCATTAAAAATCTCACTCAGACATTTTTTTCAGGTCTCACTTCACATTCATTGCTAAGTTTGAATATTAAAGACAACATTTGCAACAAGTAAGAGGAAATGAAAGAGAAGCACATCTAGGTCCTATCTCAAGTAAACCCTTCTAATGATGATGGGAGGATTAGTGGCTTGTGAAAAATAAAGCAAAACAACTTGCCTTTAAAACAGCTGGTACACAGCCTTGTTTTACATACTTCCTACATCCATTTGAGGACATGTAAAACTATTCCAACATGGCATAAGTGAGAATTAAATTGGTTTTGTTAATAAAATTATAAGATAGTGCCTTTCTGTACTTATTTTGGCATTTAGATGTGATTTAAAAAGTGTGCTATCTAACGTTTTATTTGGAGGTGACATTTTTTGAATTGATGTAGAATTGCAGGGATCTGAGTTTGGTTTCTCTGTGCCTTGCAAAGCTTTACTTTGACCTAAGAACTTCAACTTTGCTATCTACAGAGTACAAACATAATCTGGTAGTCATACAATTAAAGTTGTTTTTGTCAATGTTAAATATCAGTATTTTGTATATTCAGCTGGTGACATGCAATTATGCCATCCACTGATAGGCATAATTTTATTTTTCGCATCTCTGTAACAATGTTCTTCCTCAATGCTATAAGCATCCTGTCTAACATCACTTCAAACAAAAGAATAAACCCATAAACACTTTTAGCAGCTACAAGGAGAAAACAAATTAAAGCGAAGCTGGACAAACAACTTACAGAAGAGTTAGAAGGCAACAACATATGATGGTAAAAGACACACAATACTAAAAGGGCAAAAACTATTGCAGCAGCAAGTTAGACACAACTCGTTGTAATCCTTAATCCTGTTTTCTTCCTTTACTGAGAAAAATACAAGAACAATTTATACAAGTAACTGTTGCATTAGCTGTGTTATGACTAACCAGATTGCTGTGAGTCAGTCACCCCAAATACTTATATAAATATATTTATAATCCTTGTCAGAGATTCCAGTGTCTGGTGGTAGAAAATATAAGTGCTAGAAAGAAAAAGAACTGTAGAAGGTCCATCCATGGGTCCTGAAGGAGCTGGCAAATGAAGTTGCTAAACCACTGTCCATCATGTTTGAATCAGTCAGGGGAAGTTCCCGATGACTGGAAAAAGGAAAATATAACCCCTATTTTCAATAAGGGGAAAATGGTTGATCCAGGGAATTACAGAGCAGTCAGCCTCACCTCTGTGCCTGGCAAAATCTTGGAGCAGATTCTCCTGGAACGCAAGCTGAGACACAGGATAAACAAGGTGGCCAGTGACAGACAGCGTGGCTTCACTAATGGGAAATACTGACTGACCTTCTATGATGGGGCTATGGAACTGATGGACAGGGGTAGTGCAGTTGATGTCATCTACCTGGACTTGTCCCACATGACATCCTTGTTTCTAAATTAGAGAGACATCAATTTGATAGGTGGACCACTTGACGGATAAAGAGCTGTCTGGATGGTTGCATGCAAAGAGTTGTGCTCAATGGCTCAATGTCCAGCTGGAGGCCAGTAACGAGTGGCGTCCCTCAGGGATTGGTGTTGGGACCAGTCTTTTTCAACATCTTTGTGGTGACATGGACAGTGGGATTGAGTGATTTGGTCAAAACGTTGGAGGGACGGAATGCCATCCAGAGGGACCTTGACATGCTTGTGCCAACCTGATGAAGTTTAACCATGCCAAGTGCAAGATCCTGCATCTGGGTGGGAGTAATCCTAGGCACAGCTACAGGTTGAGCAGAGAAGAGATTGAGAGAATCCCTGCGGAGAATGACTTGGGGGTGTCGGTCGATGAGAAAATGAACATGAGCCAGCAGTGTGCTCTCGCAGCCCAGAAAGCCAATTGTATCCTGGGCTGCATGAAGAGGAGCATGACCAGCAGGTTGAGGGAAGTGATCCTGCCTCTCTACTCTGCTCTTGTGAGACCTCACTTGGAGAATTGTGTGCAGTTCTGGTGTCCTCAACATAAAAAGGACATGGAAGTGTTGGAACAAGTCCAGAGGAGGGCCACGAGGATGATCATGTGACTGGAGCACCTCCCGTATGAAGACAGGCTGAGAAAGTTGGGGTTATTCAGCCTGCAGAAGAGAAGGCTGCGTGGAGACCTCATAGCAGCCCTCCAGTATCTGAAGGCCTATAGGGATGCTGGGAAGGGACTCTTCATTAGGGACTGTAATGAGAGAACAAGGGGTAACATGTTCAGACTCAAACAGGGGAAGTTTAGCTTGCCTATAAGGAAGAAGCTCTTTACTGTGAGGGTGGGTCCAGGGAGGCTATGACTGCTTCACCCCTGATGGTGTCCAAGGGCAGGTTGGATGGAGTTCTGGGTGACATGGTCTAATGTGAGGTGTCCCCGCCCATGGCAGGGGGGTTGGAACTAGATGATCTTAAGGTCCTTTCCAATCCTAACTATTCTATGATTCTATGATTCTACGAAGCATGTGCTTTGGTTCACAGCATCTCATTAATTTTAATTGTCAACCTAGAAAATAATCTCTTTTTCTCTCTACTTGTATAGAGAATACAGAATTGTGACCAATAAATTTGTAGGGTTTTTTTATTTAGTTGATAGCTAGGTAATATACCCATGAATTCACAGGAAAAAAAATCTTTTTAAAATTACATTTACATTTGATGTCATAGCTTGTGTTCTCTGTGCCTTCTAATTGTACCAAGACTTAAAAACAGCAATAAAGGAGGATGGAGAAGGAAAAGCATAGCAATTATCATCTCGTATTTCTGAGTTCTGCCTTTAGCGCATTAATGGCACTTGCATTGAAGGAATCAAATCACAGGAGGACTAGAGAATATTAGCTGACAACTTCAGAACTTGTTTACAATAACAGCAAATATTGCAAGATAAACTCTGCTGCATTTTTGGACAGAGTTCCTAAATTTGGAAAAACAGAATCTGGGAATAATTTCAGTTTAAGCTATGAACTACAGTGCAGTATAGTACCTTAGTACAGTATATTGTTTTTTCCATGCCTTGGTTTCCCACTTGCAAAATATTTGAAATAACATTTGTTTCTGGCTGATGTCTTCCTGTGCTTATTATAAACTTCAGAATTATGACTACCTGCTCTAAGCTGCATGAGCACCCCAGTCACAATGCTGATATCTTTCAAAAGCTTATCTGTAAAATTATCTACTCTCATGATGAAACATTGACAAGAAAGACTAATTTTGCTTTTTTTTCATTAACCTGGACCTATCAGACAGACAGATGTGAAATTCCAATGTATTATTTATCCTGACATTCTGCATAACACTATTTAAAGAACTTAACCCAAATTATCCTTCATTTATTTTCATAATTTTTTCAACTAAACTGAGGCAGTTCATCAACAGCGAATTCTGAGCCATCGGACTAATTTTGTTGAGTCTCCAACCACCAACCTCTTCAGTAAATACTAATTAGCAAGCACTTTTATTTAAGCAGAAATATATTATACACAGTATTACTTTCTAAACCTTATATATGTAGAAGGATTCAGGAACAGATAAAGCTCCACAGGTTAGACAGACTTGCATTTTTCAGAAATTAGAGGCATATAAAGATAATGTGTTTGAGAGGAAAGTAACACGTCACACACCAAATACAGTGCACACCTCCCTCCCCCCCAAAAAAAACAAACACACAAAAAAAACCAACAAAAAACCTTGCTGTAGGGCCTGACTAAAAACTCTTTATATCCACCCCATTATTATTATTACATATTAGAGTGTGCTGAGTCGCAAGTGTGTTGTAGCTCTTTTTCTGATTCAACCTTATTATTAATTATAGAATTCTGCTTCTACTCGATTGCATGAACTTTTTAAAAAATGGCACAGAAGACTGCTGAGATCGGCAGTTTTCCTGCACTATGTGTCAGAAAACATCTGCTCTTCAAAATAGCCACCATCTTCTTTCCATATAGTGAATTTATTATCCTAGTAAGCCAATGCTAAATTTGCCTCTTCTCTTAGACTCCTGCTGCTGCTTGTCCCACATTCCTGTATCTTTTTTCAGAATGACCATTCATCTAAACCAGTGGGTACTTGGGCCTAATGTGTGGCAAGAAAAAAGGGATGGATTTTTAGATGTGGTTAGAAGTACCTGGATGTCAAATTCCTAATACTTTTCAATGGGCGTTTTGTGTCTTTAGAAATTTCATCCCGAGTGTGTATACCTGAGAAGTGTCCAAAAGGCTATGTAGACAAAAGAGTTTCCATTATTTATATCTGAAAAATAGCCCTGTTTATGACTCCAGAATTGCACGCACTGAATTGCTCTGAGTATAGAAAGAGGCAATTGCCCCTCTAATGCATGTGTATGCCTATTTAATGTGCTTGATCTGAGATTGCAGAGTCTGCAGTGTAGACTGCAACTCCCTTATAAAAACCGACCCTAAGTTTTTTTCACTTGTCATATAGAATTTGGTAGTAAATTTGTTAGAAATCCAATACTTCCAGAAGAAGCACTCTCGTGTAACCAGAAGAGTGCATAGTATAGAAAAATAAACAGTTTTTAGTCTGTACTTCTGGACAAAATCTGTACACAGGAACTCCCATTAAAAATCACATAATGATTCTTTGCTATAAGTCAAATCAGACTGAGTTTGTAGAATTCACTTCAGCATTCATTAGTCAGAGGAAATCCTCAACCAATTAATTTTTTTTTGATGGGTAGTCTCAGAGAAGTTCACAAGAGAACAAGCTACAGATGTTTTCAGAGCATCCAGGAGCACATCTGCCGTAGCAAAGACCTCCATTAGCCTAGACACCAGCTACTGCTGCCTGAAGTTCTGGCTGATAGCATCCAGCAGCTGATGGATCCTATAATGCCTGAAAACTCCATGGATAAATGCAGCTTCTTCTCAATTGCTGTCAGTAAATCATAGTGGGTTCTACAGCAATAGTAGTCACCTTTGCAGTTATAAGGCCAAAGAGGATACATAGAAATTCCGTCTGGCCAAAGCATCAGTGCACAAGGACAGTAGAGAGGAATGAAAATGAAAATTTGACAACCATGTGTGAAAAGAAAAGAAGCTAAAATAAAAAGTATAATTACTGAAATATTTTTATTCTACAATAAGCCTGATAAGCAATTTACTGCCTGTATAATACAGAAGAGGATTGGGCAATAGCCCAGTACCATGTGTTCATGTCCCCTGTACCTAAGGCTGCTCAGGGACCTTCTATACTACTATGAATCCCACTTTCACTAGAGGGGGCAAGACAGGTATGTCTCTCAGTTTTAATACATCAGCCTTTCACCCTCTTGGGAAGTATCTTTACAACCCTGTAAATGGCACCATAGAAGGCTATTTCCACAATGGATGTGAAAAGCCCCCTATGGTCAAATCCAGGACACTTTGCTGCAAGTGGATATGGTAAAATTCCAGTTTTCCACGTCCTGTGTTTAGCTATTCTGTGTCCATACAAACAGAGAGCTTTTACTGATATCCAAGTATAAGCAATTCATGATTTATGCTGTAACAGAGAAGCTCCCAGTCCATTTTGTGAAACATCACCTGTCAGTTTAAATGGTTTGTTTTGATCAAAGTAATGAAAAATAGAAGCTGTCATTAATGGATCCTTTGCCTTCCTCACTGTTCCAATGATTAGATATTGAGCTCTCAGGGTATTATTAGAACCCACTTTCCTTTCAAATCTTTAGACAGTTAATTTGGGGGTTGTGATTTTTGAAAAGAGACTCGAGGACAGCTTTTTCAAAAGCAAACAGACAAAGCTTTCCCACATTCATGAAACATCAGTAAGAGGAGACAATGTCAGAAACTCAACAGAGCTTCTCTCCTACAATCCTGTTCAGAAGAAAATACTTAGAAAAAATACTGAAGAAACGAATGCATTGAGGAAAGATCCTTTTGTTTTTATGAAAGAGCCCTCATCACTTGGTACAAACCAAAACTTTACTTACCACAAACACAGTAGCAATCATTGTTATGGGAAAAGTAAGAGCTAGACACGATTTAAGTTCAGTTCCATTAATTTTCAAGGCTCTGTTTTCCCAGAAGATAAAGAGAAATAAATATACACAGAAGGAAAAGAGGAAGGACCTGAAAAGCTATTCACTTGTGCTTGCTATCCATTCATGGAAAGGCACAGGTGGAAGAGCCTCTGCTTTCTCCTCTTCCACATGGAAAAATATATCATTCCTCCCACTGCAATGTAATTATGAAGTGGAAATATGTCCTAATGTTGCCAAGTACCAAACACATCAGACATTGAAACAAAAAGACACATACTATAAAAAAAATCAAGAGGAGTACCTCACCTCATGTCCATGATGCCCCCCAGTAATTGGGATCTGCACCAAGTAATATGAACTGGCATTCACCTATAGAAACTGCCCTGAAAGATTTCAGTTTGTGATGATCCAAACAGAAGATTCACTGACTGTGGGAGGCTGTTCACAAATGCCTCCACCTTGAAATCTTATAATTCAGTGCCTTTCTTGGGTTGATAATCTGTGAGGATTTTCTGCATTTTTTCATGTGGGTACTTTTTCTGCCCACTAGAAAAAGGCTTAGGGCTATGAATTTCAGTAGAGCTGTGTCCCATTTGTCCTTGAGAATTGCATATGATTTTCCAGCTAACTTCATTCCTAAATAATTGGTCAAGCTTTCAGGTATGTGACTAAAAATCACCACACCCATCTTTAAGTTCTCCGTTCAAAGCAGCTTTATTTAGGATATTTATGATTTTGGTTGACTTAATGTGAAAAAACAGATGGCTTAGGGCTTGCATATAGATATCTGGCCTCAGCTTCAAGGTATTGATCCAGAAGAATTCTTTCCTTTACGTATGAACGTAGTGAGTATGAGAAAGCTCTTTTTTACACAACAGTTTGTGATTGAAAAGCCCCATCATCTAATGAGCCAGGGTGGATGGGAACTTTGGAGAGAACTGGGAGAGATCTTTGGGAGAGATCTTTGGAGAGATTTGATACTTTATCAAAACTTTATCTGAACTTTCATATTCTTACTTATGAGCTGGAAAGTAATCTTTCACCTGTTGAGCACAGTGAAGTTATTTTTCCCAAGACCTCTAAGGGATTAAATTTTCATGGCCTGTTTTAGTTGTTAATGCCCAAAGCCCCATCAGCATTCACCTCTGTCAATATTTTACATACACCCGGTGAAGATCATTTATGGCTAGGCATCTTGGAAATGATACTTGCTATCTTTTACAATAGATAAATAACCTTTTTTCTATTCAAATTAATTCTGAACAAAATTTAAGCAAGTTAAAGTCATAGAATAGAATCATTGAAAAGTTAGGGTTGGAAAGGACCTTTAGATCATCTAGTTCCAACCCCCCTGCCGTGGGCACGGACACCTCACACTAAACCATATCACCCAATGCTCTGTCCAACCTGGCCTTCAACACCGCCAGCAATGGAGCATTCATAACTTCCTTGGGCAACCCATTCCAGTACCTCACCACCCTCACAGTAAAGAATTTCTTCCTCATATCCAACCTAAACTTCCCCTGTTTAAGTTTGAACCCGTTACTAGTTGTCCTCTCACTACAGTCTCTAATGAAGAGTGCCTCCCCAGCATCCCTATAGGCCCCCTTCAGGTACTGGAAGGCTGCTATGAGGTCTCCACGCAGCCTTCTCTTCTGCAGGCTGAACAGCTCTCAGCTCTTTTAAAAATTACCTACTTTGTCTTTTTGCCTCTGCAGCCTTCTGCTCATTATGTAGTTTGTGTTTTATTGTACATTTCTGGCTTTTTAAGAAAGTTTCTTACTAGTAAAAGAATAATCCTGGCTCCTTATTGTTACCTTCTCTCAGATCTTTGAAACTTTGTCAATACCATTAAGCAACAAGACTGACCATGTATTTGAAGTGCAAGAATAGTCTACACAAATATTCTGCAAATGATTTGTGTGGTACTGTTTGAGATACACAGAGTCTGAAAAAAACAGAGTGGAGCATAAATTCTTGAGTTTGAAAACCTATTCTTTTTGAGTCATCATGTGTTTTCCCTGGTAGTCACCAACTGCAAGGGAGCTACACTACTCTCAAGTGTTTCTAGTACATTATCATCCCCCACCTGATTCTTTACTGGAGTACATCAGTTTACCTTCAGTGACTTATATCAGTTTATATATGGAGAGGATCTTTCCTAGTGGAATCAAACACATTATTTCTCATTGTCTTCCATTAAACTCTAGACAGGGACAAAATGCAAAGTAACTTCTCCCCAATTTTTTATTCACCTTATAGGGCAAGGAGGAGAGTTCTCATGTCTTTGTCCGTTAACAGAATGTGCAGCTCTTTCCAGAGATCAGACACTGCCGGTTTTCTGATATATATGAAGGGTACAGGAAAGGAAGGGAGTTTCGTGCTCAGTCTATGCTCCTGTCTCTCTGTAGTACCTCTTTCTTGGGAAGCACACTGCTGTTCCTCAGCCTGACCAAAGCATGGTCAATAGCAACCTAAGTGCTTTCAGTAGATGGCAGGTACGCTGTAAGAGGAAAGGTGTTGTATTAATGTAGCCTTTCTCTTGAAATAAAATCCAGTGAGAGAGTAAACAGGAGGTTTTCAAATGTGATTGGCCAGGTTCAAGGTAAACTCAGGAGGCTTCCTTTCCTATAAAAGATTGGATGAGATGATTTTTCAAGGTCCCTTCTAACCGGGGCTGTTCTATGACTCTATGAATATCATATGCTATCAGATTTCTATCTCCAAGTTAGTTCACAGCAACCGAAGCTTTCTTATAAAAGCCTGCCTGAAGATTAAATCGCAACTAATGTGCAGCTGATCAGCCCACAGCTATTTTATACATAAGTAGTAATACTGAATAATTCTTCAACTAAAAGTTTCTGCCTTTGTATTATTCTTGTTAACTGATTAAGCAAAAAAAAAAAAAAAAAACCCAACAAAAAAAAACAAAACAACAAAAACCAAAACCCAAAAAGTAAGTACTTATAACATTCCCCTATTAAGTAATCATTCCATTAAAAATTACTGCAGAAGTTGAATAGGGTGCAGAAATAAGCTACAAGCAAATTAGTCAGCTGTTCAGGGGATCCTTATTGAATCAAGGAAAGACACATTCTCTTTACAGAAGAAAGATGATGTTAAGGAAATTAAAGTTGCCATGACATTTTTACATTAAGGGCATGAAGGCTACCAGCACCACAGCGCAGTAAGGATATCCTCTGCTATCTTCATTCCATTTATTCCTGTCCTACCACTGGTCGCCAGAGAGAAAAGATTAGCACCTTCCTCACTGCTGCCTGTCTTAAGGAAGCGGTACACTGCAATCAGATCATCCCTTAGCCTTCAATTTTCCGAGTTGAAAAACCAAATGACTTCAGCCACTCCTTCTAAGTCTTGCCCTTGAGTCCTTTCGTAACCATGGTCACCCTCCTCTGGACTCACTCTAAATAGTATAATGTCCTTCTTACAATGAGTTGTCCAAAACTGCACACAGTAGTTGAGGTAGGACACCACTGCAGTGTAGAGTATGACAACCACTTTCCTTCACTAGTTAGCTATGCTGTGCTTGATGCACCCCAGAAAACAGTTGGCTCTTTAGACAGAGTGTTCACGCATTTTCAAATTGTCATCAACCTAAACCCCCAGATCTCTTTCCACAGGCTGTTCTCCAGCCTCTCCTCCCCTAATTTGTAACCAGGATTACCCTGTTCCAAGTGGAGAGTCCAATATTTGCTCTTATTAAATTTCATATGGTTGGTGATTACCCAGCTCTCCAGGTCTCTCTGTAAGGCCTCTCTACCCTCAAGGGAGTCCACAGATCCTCCTAGTTTAGTATCAGCAAACTCAATTGCTGGACATGGTTCCCACAAACAGATAATTTATAAAAATATTTAAGAGCTCTGGCTCTAAAATTGAGCACTGAGGAATCCCACTGGAGACTGACTGCCCGCCTGATGTAACCCCATCTACTGTAACTCTTTGAGCCTGACCCATCAGCCAACTGTTCACCCAACATATTATGGGTTTATCTAGCTCTATGCTGGACCTTTTATCCAGTTGGTGTCCTTGAGGGGCAGTATCAAAAGTCTTGTTAACATTCAAAACCATATCTACTGGCTTGTGTTGCCTTAAAAGGAAATTAATTTGGTTAAGCAGGATTTTCCCCTCACGGAACCCACAACTGACTGCATTGACTCTAAAGTGTTTTGCAGTAACTCTCAGAATAACCTTCTCCAAAATTTTATCAGGCACAGAAGCAAGACTGACAGTACTGTGAGTACCACGGTCTTCCTTCTTATCCTTCTTGCAAACTGGAACAACATTTGCCAGCTTACAGGCAACTGGGACCTTTACAGACTCCCAAGATCATTCAAAAATAATGGAGAGTGGTTCCACAATGACATTGGCCAGCTCTTTCTGCCGTCACCCTGGGATGAATCCCGTTGGGCCCCATAGATTTATGTGCATACAGCTGAGGCAACAAATCTTGAACAAGTTCAGAGCTGGATTGGAGTTTATCATCTCTCCAGCCACAGTCTTCCAACACAGGGTTCTGGATGTCCCAGGGCACAATCCTGGTGTTAAAGAAGAGGCAAAGAAAACACTGAACTTCACCACTTTGCTCCTATTTTTAGGGTGACCAAAATCATCAAGAAACAGACTGATGATATCTCTGATCCTCCTTTTGCTAAAGGGTACCACTTTGGAAACCTTGTTGGGTAAGGACTGCCCATCATTTTCACAAGAAACCTGCAGGTGACATTTGGAAACACCAGTACCTCTCTCATACTCCCTGATATATGGGATCTCAGCATTCAGGACAACATAATTTAGAGGATAAAAAAAAACTAGAGCTGAAGCTCAACTGAGGTCAACAGCAAAACTCTAATTAATTTCCAAAGACCAGATATTCAACCTTGGAGTTTTAAAAGACCATAAAAGAGAGAATTATAGAAATAGCCTAAGACAGAATAAAATTAAAACATGACTACAGATTTCACAAAAGCAAAGACAAATTAAAATCCTAGCAATATTCTCAGTCATTAACAGATTTATAGATAAAAGAGGGAAAAGAAAGTTCATGGCCGTGCTGGTGGTAAGACTGCCAAGACCTCTGTTAGGAAGAGAGCTAAGAGCTACAAATGCTCGCTAAAAATGAGCACCACTGCTACTAAGTATGTTTCAGAAACAAAGTGTAAGTGATTTTGAGGAAAAAAACTTATTCTATTCATACTTACTCTGCCCCTGAGACACAGGCTGATAAACGTCTGACTGAATTTTTCTCATGTCATTATTTTCCAGCAGTTTCCAGAATGTTTCATGCTGCCATGACAAGTAATTTAGTACAAAGAACTAATTTTCTCCCTTGTCTACCATCTGCAGGTAATTACTTCAGAATACATATTCTGCTTCAATTAGAAATATTTCCAAATACTGATATAGAGATCTTATTTATTCAGGTCAACTGGATAAAATAAGAACTATTTACTACATTTTAAAAAATACATCAATTTCAGACTGTTTTATTTGGAAGTATCTACAGAAAAACTGCTTAAAAGTTCTTCCAACAGAATAATTTACTATTAGAAAATGCTGATTCAATCAAATCAGTATGTTCTACAAGAAATGCTTCATACTCATACAGATTTCACTTCATTGTTTTGCCTTTTTGACACAGTTTATTGTCTGCTATAGTATATTACATTATAAGTAATCTACATAAGTAAATATATATATTACATTACCAGTAATATACTGAGTAACAAGCAATAGGACAGGAGGTAATGGCTCAAGCTGCACCAGGGGGTTTATATAGGATTTCTTCACGGAAAGGGTGATCAGGCACTGGAACAGCCTGCCCAGGGAAGTGGTGGAATCGCTATCCCTGGAAGTATTCAAAATCTGTGTAGACGAGCCCCTCAGTGACATGGTTTAGTGGTGGCCTTGGCACTCCTGGATCTTAAAAGTCTTTTCCAGCCTAACTGATTCTATGATTATAATGTCAGCAAATTTTGCATTCAGAATTTGTTTTTCCTTTGTGATAATTCCTTACAGGAAACAATGTAGAAACTAAAAATCATGCACAGCTCAAAAACGCAACAATGCTTCTATTTACCCATGTTCACAGGTAAATCCGAAATTCTAAATGCTCCATTCTTATTGAAGCAGAACCTGCCACTCCTGCTTTGGTTTCACAAAATAGTCATTCTAAATTTTTGAGCAAATCATGAAATCACTGATTTTACTACAGAAAGATGATTTTACTAGATTAATTATTAAATTATACCAGCTTAGATCCCCTTCCATGCAGGCCTGCTGAGTCAAAATCAGAAACAACATACTTAGTGAGTCAACAAAATGTTGCGAGTTTCCATAAGAGTTTACACGTGTGGGATGAGGGGCAAGTTTAAATGAGTTTGCAATACTCTTTATTATACTCACATATACTAAACTCAATGGTTTGTTTCATCATTTATCTTAATTTTTATTCTTGAAGAAAAGCCTTCTGCCAGCTCTTATGTCACTCCTTCACATTGATGCTTCAGAATAGATTTTCTTTTGCCAATCTTCCATCCCTTTGTGTTATCAGTGTGCTTTCTATATTAAAGCTTATATATAAGGTCCAATATTTCACACAATTTCCTTGTAATAAATATAATTTTTTTCTTATGGCTCTAAATCAGATGAGTGCCTTTTTATTATTATTTTTTTAATGACACTTTGGCTCTGTTGCAGTGGAAATTCCCTTAAAATCAATTACTCCAGCTATAAACAGCTTGAATATTCTGCTTATAAGTATTCAGCTTCTTTGGTGAGACAAAACTCAGCACATTAGAGGACATATAATCTTTGCAAATGGAAGGAAAGAAGCTAATTAAGAAGTAAAACTCTGCCAGTTTTCTTTGTTGGCATTTAAAAGTTGAATATTAATTGAGTATTAAACATGTCATGGATGACACAGACTAAATTTACCTTGCTGAAAAAAGAAATATGCTCCAATACTAATGATAGAAAATCTTTAAGGTCTCATTATTCCTGCAACAAATGACTTTCTCCCTTACAGATATCAGAATCTGATTTACCCAGGGACTATTATGAAGTGGTTTATTCAAGTGCCTATCTTAGGTCCTGTGTTTAGCGCAGGATATGTCATCATCTGTACATCTCTTACTGTTGCCATTCTTAATGGCATCAATATTTCCTTGCAGTTTAGATGGCTTCTATGGGAGACAAGTGTAAAAACATTTTTTTTTTGCAGGTTGCCATGACTGTTTGCAATGCTATTCCATCACTGTACTTTAGGGAAAACATCTGTTGAGAGTTGACACCAGCTACCCGTCTGTCTTCCTGTCAGATTTGCAGTGTCAACCTGTGTCTTCTGTGATTTGTTGTCTCCCTACCCAGTAGCATCTCTTCAATCGTCATCTGTCTTTGCCAATTGCTTTGAACCTGTAGCAGAAAGCTGCAGGATTTTGATAATCTCATTGCTCGTTATTCATTCCAGGATTTCACAGGAGTTTGATTTCCAAAACTAGAATTAGCACTCGGGTAAAAAGACCTGCAAATTTTCAGCATGCCTGGAGCTCTGGAGATACCAAAAAGGGACACAGAAGCCTTGAGAAGCTCTAAATCATTGTCCATGCATAAAGGAAAAGAGCTGTGACACACTGGGAAAGGACTTGTGGTCAGGGCCAGAAATCTGTCAAGCTAATTTTCAGGATGGTCAAATTCTGTGTCTTCAAGCAAGTTAGTAGGGATATAAGAAGGTTTTCCTTAAAAAGCAGGAATAGATTTGTGTGTTCTTCTACCTGAAGCCGCTGCAGGTTTTTACCAGCAATGGAGGACTTTGCCCACAGGACTTTGTCAGGATTTTTGATAAAAAGGAAAGTCAGGAAGGATTCTGATATATAAACTAAAACAAATTATAAGAAAATCTAAGATAGCTTTATCATCCTTATAAAAAGCAGGAGTTCAGAGACATTAATTTAAACAACAAGTTGTTTACAACATGTCCTGGGTTCAGCAGTAGCAGTCATTTTTCCCCTTCTCGGTAGCTGGTGCAGTGCTGTGTTTTTGACTTTCGGCCTGGGAACAGCGCTGATAACACCAGTGTTTATAGTTATGGCTTAGTGATGTTTGGTCTGGCCAAGGACTTTTGGAGCCTCATGCTCTGCCAGGGAGGAGGAGAAGCAG
>JAOEHY010027916.1:6829-17955 GCA_025447955.1 Psilopsiagon aurifrons | reverse complement strand
GCGGGCGGCGGGGATTGGCCGCCGGGCGGGTGCCGCTGCGGGCTGTGGCCGTGGCGGCGGAGCGGAGCTGATCGGAGCCGGCCTCGGCCGTGTGCGGGCTGTCCCGAGGCTGCAGCGTCCGGCGTGACCGTGTCCGCGCTGGGTATGGCGGCACTGAGGAGGGGCAGCGGCGCTGCCCCCCGGCTCCTCGCCGTGGCCGTCTCCTGCCAGAGCTGCCGCCCCAAAGCCAGCCAGTGCCCCGGTGACGGCAGCCACGGGCAGTCCCGGGATCACCACCCGGCGGGCCCCGGCAGAGCCCGGCGCGGCAACGATCCCGGCCCCGCAGTGGGCAGCCAGCCGCTCCCGGCCGAGGGAGCCGACACCAAGACCTATCTGTGGGCCAGGTACCACGAGATGAAGAAGCTGGTCTATGGTAAGGGCCACCCCCGGGCGCTGGGACTGCCACGTCCTGCTGGGCTTCGCCTTTCACCTTTCTTTTTCCTCCCCTCTTCGCATCCTGATGCCTTTCCCCGCGCTGCAGAACTGGGGATGGGCAGGTTGCTGTGCAGCTGCCGGGGTCAGCAGCCTTCTCCCTGGCAATGCCATCTGCACGCCTTCTTCACCCCGGGGCCCTCTGGAATGGTTTGATTTCTTCTGAAATCTGGCCTCGATCTTCCTCTCCCCATCCTGGTTTTCCCTCTGTAACAATCACTCGGCTGGTCTCAGTGTTTCAGGACATGGAGAGTGTTTGGGGTTCTTCACAACTGCCCACCTTAACAACGGTATAGTCATGGCAAAAGGTCTAAATGAAGGGCTTGTGGCATTTTCTTCAAGTGTGCCTTTGTCTGGCATAGAAAAATGTGATTGGACTAAGATGAATAGCCAGGGATGATGATTGAAGTGGTGAGAAGTCCAGGATCTGACTTGTAACTCGCCGTTGGCACAAGGATGAGCATGGAGAATATTGATGCTACAGCTTCTAGGATGTCTCCTGATCCTGAGCTCAGTTTGTGTTACAAATGGAATACTCGTGTGTACATGTGTGTTTTTGCTTCTCTGGCCAAGAAGTTACGTGGTTCCATCAGATACGTTGAAATCTTGCCAAGGGAGGAGAAAACTCGTGCCACTGGCTAAATCTGGCCGTGTGTGAAACAGGATTCTGGTCTTTCGGGCAGCAGCAAACCTCTACTGCATTAAGTGCTTCTAAAAATGTGAAAAAATAGCTCTCATGGTGTAAGGGCAGGGAGTTTTTCCTGCTGGTTTCTTGATTCTTGGAATGCTGAAGGTAAGCACTGTTGAGCTAGGAAGTGTGACTTTGCTGTTAAATAGCTCTCCCTCGGCTTTTGTTTATCTAAAGGTTTGGAAAAGGAGAGCCTTAGGCATCTAGAAGAACTGTCTTGCTTTTCTGAGATTGACAAGTTGTGTCATTTGCTCCTTCCCACATCTCCCAGTACATGAAATGTGCTGACATAAAATGATGCACAAATGTAAAGGAATTGGCTGCTGATCTGTTAGGTACTTAGCCTGCTCATTCTGGCTTTTGCAGGTTGCGTGCTCCTTTGCCTGAGCTGCAAAGGCGGTACAGGGTGCTGACAGAGGACAGTGGCTTTGTGTTGAGTCCCTGCTCCAAGACTGAGTTTTAGCCTCACTGCTTGAGAGAAATTCCAACTTGCAGAATTTATAATAGCATTTGGACCTTAATATCCTCAAAGGCTATTTATTTCTTTTCCATTATGGTATTGAAACAGTAAATGCAGATGTGTTCACAGGCTGTGTTATAGGCCCTTGAGAAAAACCTCAGTTTACTGTGTGACGTATTATGAAGTTTGTATTCACATAGTTATGCTTTGTAGAGGTGCAAGAGGTACAGTTATTGCTTGAGGTGGAGAACTAATCAGCAGGATTAAAGGCAAAATGAAGTTGGGCAAAGTAACCCATGTGTTACAGAGCAGACTCTTCTTTTCTTCAAGTAACTATTGGACATGTTGAATGAGGTGGACCTCGATTGTTCAAAGAATAGCTCTCCATACCAAAATTTCAAGGCTGTGCTGTTATTCAAGTCATGTCAAGAAGAGGCATAAACAGAGTTGGTCCAAGTTGGATTTAATTATTGTTTTGATGACTAAATTGCCGTGTGCAAAATGTTCATCAGTTTATTCTTTTGCTCTTAATTTCTAATGTTGATGGAAAGGTGAATGTCTGTGGTGGTTTATGGATTTGAAAACATCATCACACTTCAATACTCAAATACTCATCAGCATGGAGTTTAAGAAGACTTCTGGCCTACCCCCTTCTTCCTTCCTTCTCTGAAACTCCCCCTCTGAAGTCCTTTGTCCAGTGTTGTCAGTTAACAGCTGCTGGTTTTGAAGAGAGGTTTCTGCCAGAATAATTTATGATGTGTTTTCAAACCAGCTCTTGCTTAGGACCTGCAAGATATATATCTATATATATATATCTATATATATATCTCTATATATATATATGAAAGGACCTGCAACCTCTATAAAGAGCAGTGTTGCATTTTTGCACAGGAGGGATTCTAATGATAAATGCTGACCAAGTTGTGTGGGGCAGGATGTGTAGAACAAGAGCTTTTGTGCAGTGAAGTTCAGTGGTTGTAGTTTGGTGCCAGAGCCCAGGCACCAGAAGTTCTCACCTTTGTAGAAACACATCTGTGTTCTGCCATGCTTGAAAGTGGTGATGCAAATGACAGCACAACATAGCTACACAAAAGGTGCTCCTGAGGTGAAATCTGCTCAGTGCTGGCTCAAGAGAAGCCATTCTCTTAGTTTTTTCCCCCTGCCTTTTGCAGCTGATACTTAGGACCGAATTTCATTACCTGCCAAGAACTTGAGGCTATTTCTTCCACTTAATGTGCTTTTCTTTTCTTTCCTCTGCCCAAATGACAAATGCAATTGCATTTGTCAGGGGGTGGTTTTGAGCAAGAGTTATGTTCTGATTTGACTGCATCTGAAGTGCCGCAGAAGGCTGATATGTTCTCTGAGTAAGCAATATATGAAGTCTTGCTCTTTGGGAAGCATCCAGTCCTGAAACTGGAATTGGCAAGCGAATGAGGATTTAGCTGTGAACAAGTGTGTATGTTTTTAACTATACCTTTCAAACTTGTAAATGTTGTTATGATAGATTTGCTTCCTAAGGAACCTTTGTAACAAATGTTAACTCCTTGCCTCTGCATGACAAGCTTGAGTGTGGTTAAGTGTGGGAACTACTGAGAGTGGAGATGAGTATGCAGACAGCAAGAGCTTGGTTAGGTGTTGATAGCAGTGAGGGTGTAGCTCAGAGATAATTCTTGCTCTTTCTAGTTTGTGTGGATTGAGATACCTTTGCATCTAAGTGGTGCAAGCCGCAGTCAACAACATGTGCCCATCGCATTTGGAAATAGAAGAGAAGATGACACCCCTGCTTGATTACTGCATTGGTGATTCTGGTGTGGTGCAGAGGGAGTTTTTGCAATCCAGCACATTTTGATTCTGCTCATGTCACTAATCTCAAGCAGGCACGAAGATTTAAAGGCCTCACTCTTTGCCAAACCAGGAAACAAGTCTAGTGCTATGATGATAAATGCCCTGCAAATCGCGAGCGTGCACATTGAATGAGTTGTGACATCCTCTGATTGAGCTGGGACTGGGAATGACAATGAGCAAGTGTGACCAGATATGTTAACTTCCTAATTCTGCTTTCCTAAATGTAAACATTTTTTCCTGTAAAGAACTCTTACAACAGCATTTGTCTAGTGCCTTTGTGTATATAAAAAATGGGGGGGGGGGGGGGTTGAATGGCAAGAAATCCCAGAATATTTAGACACAATGGCATAAATTCAAGACTATGCTCCAGAGTAATTTTCAGCACTCTTTTTAATGAGTAATTTTCAGCACTCTTTCAGCACTCTATCATTTAACATTCTTTAAGTAATATTTCTTTTTCCCTCCTCTTGGTAGAAGCATCTACTTCATCTGGTTGGAGTGTTTTGCAGGAAATGGTACAAAGCAACACTTCAAAAGGATAAAGAGGTACTTGGAAGGGAGGAAAACTGGGGGTTTGTCTTTAGAAAGAAAGTCAGTGTGAGCAAAGGGAACTTTCTGATTCATGAAGAATGTGGAGGATGGTGGCCATCTGCTTTTCAGTGTCGTTCTTTTCCTCACTAGTCTTAAAAAGAAATTACTGCAGATGTCTGCTGCATTGGACCTCTGGGAGTACAAAGGGTGTGAGTTGCATTTTTTTATGTGTTCTTCTTCAATAACATGCTGTATCTGAGGCTGAGAGAAAAGGAATGCTTCCTGTGCGATGTTGTTCTGAGCTCCCCAGGGAGCTCAGAAAAGCACATACGTGCTTGGCACCTCCTGACCAGAGCATTTTTCACATCAGAAAGGGGCCATATGGTGTCTTGGCATCTCTAACCGTTGCACCCAGTTAATTACCTGCTTTTGTTTCCATCTTTGCTCTCTTGTTGAGAATCGGGTGTTAGTGCTTTCTAACAATGTGGGCTATTGCCTGGGAACAGACACTTGTGCTGTTATGAAGATATTCCAATTTAACCAGCTGTTCAGGGCCTTGTAGTGGTAAAGTGAAGGAAGTATTGTGTGTTTACCTTGCATTTACACCCACGTGTAAAAAACCCATGAGCTTTCTTGTGCTCTGCTTTTGTTGGTTGAGTTTCACCATGTACCACAGATATGCAGGCACTTCCCTTAAAACCATCAGAGTAGCAAACTGGAGCAAATTGTGCAAGTGTGCAGATTCTAGGGGTTGTATGTATTGCAAGAGCTGTTTTTTCCCCACTGTCCTCAGGTGTACACACGTCCGTTCTTCCTTAGATCACACTTCCTTGGTGAAGTGCTGAGTAGACAGTGACTATCTGTGATACTGTCTTCATTTCCAGCTAGGACTCAAATGGAAAGGGTAGATGGGATTATCATTCTTTTTTAGTAATCAAAAATGATTTTAATTTTGTTTGGGTTTTTTCTTGCTGTAGTTTATCTTATCTGTCCAGCAATCTGTTACGCGGTGTCTTAGCAGAGGAAAAGCAAAAGCTATCACGCTTGAAAAATGGTATCTTCATAGGCTTCTGGAGGGTGTCTGTTTTGACTTGACAACTGCCATGCAAACTGAAGCAGAGATCCCTGGCAGGTTACGTGCTGAGTGTCAGCAGAGCAGCAGCACCCAAGTCTGCAGCCCAGGACTTGTTTAAGCGCTCACAATTTGTAACCACCAGGTGATTATCTTTAAAAAAACCCCACCAAGCACGAGAAAGCAAAACAAAAACCAAAACAAAATCTGAACTGGGATTATCTTAACAAAAACCTCAAAACCCAGACAAAACCTAACAAAAAACCCTTGGCAAAACCAGCCAACTGCCCAAAATGCACCAAAACTAAAAAGCAAACCAAACTAACAAAAATCTAAACTTCTTGAAACCTGTCTCAGTAAACCAGGCATATTTTGGCTGTCATGTTGAAACTCATCTTGCATGTGCTCCCACCTTTTGTCTCTTCCCTGAGATAGTTTGAACCTGCAGAGAGCCTGCATGAACTTAAAAAGGAGGGACTCCTACCACTATTGAGGATGCTGCTGCAAGTGAGCACTGAGTCAGACAGCAGCATGGGTCTCTGGACTGAAACCCAGAGCTTTTTCTTTTCTTTCTAGGATTTCAATGACTTTGAAACTACTGTAAATGTACGATGGAGGATAATAGCATGGAAAGAGCAAGCTGTCAGCAAGCTGCTGCAAGTTGGTTTGGTGACAATGATGTGTGATAGAAACCACAGCAAGGAGATGTGCGCTGCTCCAGGAAGCATGCATATGGAACACGTGTGAGGCAGTGGTGAGAAATCATTTTGGCTAGTGTATGCATCTTTTCTCAGCCCTTATGTGGTAAGAGAGAACATGCTGTGTGAGTTACTGGCAAAATATCTGAGTGGAGTAAAATGATCTGGGCAGGAGGCTGTCAGAGAACAGCAGAGACTCTGTGCATTTGAGGCTGGCAGGGAAGAGTATTACTTCATTCCATGGATCTAAATATACTTCATAAATCATATCGTGACACAGTTACTGGTATGCTTCTGATCACAGATAAGACTCACTTCATGCTCTTGGTGAATCTCGGACTACCCTTTCCTTTTAACAACATCGTACTGCTCACAGAGCTTTTCCTGAGTGTGTTTCTGCAAAAGTTGTGTCTGTTGTTGTATCTAGGTGGATGTCATGTCCTCTGTGAAAGAAGAGATGGGGTTCAGACATTGCTATTTTATGCTGCTCTCAGAGTGTCAAAATGTGTTGCCATAAATCTGTTAGCGCATGCTGAATATTGGAAGAGCTTAAGCTCTCTGTAGGGCGATGGGAACAGCAAGTGGGGTACATTTGTTGTATTAATAAAAAAAATGCTTTCATAGGAAGGTGAAAGCGCTGCACATGTGCATGTGGTGTGATTAGGGCTGTGTCATTTTCCTTGTGAGGAAGAAAAATAGCTCCCTGCAAATGCCAGTGTATGCTTGGAGAAAGATCTTCCCACAAGTTATCTGGAGGTGAGGACCGGAAGTGGAGCTCTGTTTGTTTATGGTGCAAAGACTGTTTATGATGACAGGATGAAAGTTGTGATCATCCAAGTCCTATTTATGGTTTCCAACTTTCAAAATCCCAGTGGAAAGTTTTCTGATCGTGTCTGCTCTCTTCAGCCTCTTCCATGAACCTTGCCATCAGCAGTCACTGAAAGGGAGCTCTTGTTCCTGTTGTGTAGCCAGTAAGTCAACCCTTCTGCCTTAAAATACTTCTTGCTCTTCCAGTAGTTCCTCTCTAGTTGATCTGGTGAATTGCATTTGAAGGCCAAAGGAAAGAGAGTGAGGAGAGAGGGATGGGTATGTTTTGTCATGTGTCTCTCCCCTGAAAAATACATATTATGTTATATCTGAATCCTGTTCCTTTTGTTCACTTCTTTGGATTAGTGCTCACACATGTACTTTGGGCTTTTACCTAAATTCTGTAATCATTCCAGACAAAGTCTTTATTGGGAATGGCTGCTGTCTCTTTCTAGTAATAATTTTTTTATTCTAGATTCAGATGAAACTTGGTTTTATAGCAAGGAAGCACTAAAGAACTGGCACAGGGGTTCTTGCTAAAAGCCAGAAGTTAAGGTAGGAAGAGAAAAAAGAAATCCTGCCCACTGATGCTGTGTAGGATCTGGAAAATATCTGCACTCTTCCTAGCGTTCAAAGAGAAAATTACCTGTCTTTGAGGAGAGAGGAAATGGCTCCTTACCCTCTCTGTCCCCCAGTGTGGATGTGACTAGGCAACCTACTATGGGGAACTATTTTTATTGCTCTTTCTCATCTTGCAATGGACAGCTTTCTGAAGTGGGAAGCCTGGCCAGGGTCTGTCTGTTCCTGTCTCTCCCATTGTAGTGCTGCAAAAGTTCTCTGCTCTCTAGACTAGCTCTGACAAAAACCATACAGGTAGTTCAGCTGGAAGGTCATTTAACCCCCATTTTCACAGCGGTGCGGGCAGCAAAGTGTTATTCACAGGCATTTTGAATTTGAACAGTGAGCCTGTTTTGAAGTGACAAAATACATGCAAGGACTGAACTGTTTCCACAGCTGTTTATCAGAAGAAAGCAGATAACTTGTTGCTATCAGCTTTGCATGCTCCAAAAGCATGGCTTAATGTGGAGTTTTTTACATTTTGGTGGTGCCCGCACAAGCCCTTGTTTTATCCTGCCAATATATAATGGAAAAGACCCAACCCACAAACCAACACCAAAGCCCTAACAGTGCCCGCAGGGTTGCTCTGTGAAGTCTGGCTGCTTCTGTGACTAACCTAAAATGCCAAAAGAGAAACCTCACCATTTCAAATTTGAGGTAATGCAGGTTTCTCAGAAGAGCCTCTTTGTCTTGCTCAGGTTTTAAGTGAGGGGTGCATGTTTTCCTGGTGATATATTGCAGCTGCCTTCCATGCTGGTGAGCTGCTGATGAAACTGCAGTGAGCTAGAAATTTGAGACTTGAAAATCTCAGTCTGCTTTGCTTCATGTAGGCCAGAGAGGACACTGTTTGCTTCCTGACACAAAAGATCAGTCTTGCTGTGAAAGATTCATCCCCAGCTGCAGCCAGAGGTTTCACAGTGAGTTTTTTCATGGGATTATTTGAGTGAGTTTACAGCAGCAGCACTGTGCTCCTTTGCCGCTGCTCTGTAGTACTTCCAGCTCAAATCCACAATGAAAAGTTGGAATTTCAGTGTTCCTCACAGTTTCTCTAACCTCTCCCCTTTCCCTTCTCTTAGATCTCCTTCCACCAGGAGTCTGCAACCTCCTCAACCCAGCAGCTATCTACGCAAACAATGAGATCAGCCTGGGAGATGTTGAGATATATGGCTTTGACTACGATTACACATTAGCACAGTACTCCAATTTACTACACTCTATGATATTCAATACTGCCAGAGACATCCTAATAGAGCAATTCAAGGTAATGATGTGCTAAGAATTTCCACTCAGTTAAGCTTACTGCTACGCCCCAGATGTGCTTGCAAAATGCTGCATTGTGCACATGTGCCAATTGTTTTATTGAGATAAATTTCATGTTTCACAATCATTGATTGCAGAAAGTTTTTCCTGTCCATGGAATTAATTTCCTTTGAGACAATTAACCATACTCTGCATTCCTGAGGTTTTATAAATACAGAGCAGGAACCTTTGTCTAGAAAGATCTCGTCTCTTCCACTTAACTAAGGCAATAATGCCTACAGAATTGCTGGTTCGAGGTACACATGGTGGATAGACATGAATCATGGACCAGCATTGAAGCTGTACAGGACTTGACCTGAGCGAGTCAATGCGAGTGATGCTGCATAGCTTGTTCAGTAATGGGCATCTTGTTTGCAACAGGTCTGTGCATGTTCTTCTCACCATGTCTTTTATTTTAGAGGGGTTCTGCAGTACCACTGCTTTGCCCAATATATGCGTTGAATGAAGCTTACTAGAAGTGTCCTCACTGCCTGAGTGAATCTGTTACACTTTCACTAGCGTACCTTACATGAGAGAAACTAGTTTTGGGGATCCTGTCCGTATGCCTTTCTCTAGTCATCCACTTTCTTTGTTGAAGGGGCAAAATGATGTGCACCAGTTCCTTGGCCAGTTTCTGTGTGGGGTGAGTGGACTATTTGGACTGAGCAGGCTCAACAGGTGGAATTATTTTGTTGATAATCAAATGCTTATGCCTCTAACTACGTCACTTTGTCTTCTCAGTATCCAGAAGGGCTTGCGAAGTATGACTACATTCCAGGGTTTGCCATACGTGGACTTCACTATGATGTACAAAAGGTAAGCTGTACAAAGTTCAGTCTCCTGGGCTTTGTCTTCCATTGGGTTATGATTTTAGTGGAATCTTTTCTGTCATTTCTTGCAATAACATTGATCACCAAGCTATCAGTGAGCCCAGGTGGCTGTGCTTTTCATTTTGGGTGTTCTTTTTGCTTAGAAACCTTCTAAGGGAAAGATGTCTTTTATGTTTGCATAGTCTCCAGCAGAATGGGACATTCTAGCAAAGACCTCTGGTAAACAAGCCTTGCCAGTTTTAAAGTCAATTAATTCCTCAGCTAATAAACAGAAAACTGAGCTTGTTTATGTGATCATTTCTGTCTCTCAGGAAATTTAAGCAACAAGCCTCAGTCCTGCAACTACAAATATTTGCCAGGAGCAGTGGCATTATGTCTTACTCTAAGAATAGAAATGACTTGTCAGGAGAATGCTGTAGGAAGCCTTCCCCACCCCCTACCCTGAATAATAGGACTGCCTGGAAAAAGATCCATGCTACTTGAGATGCATGCTTCTTAGGAGCACAGGCAAAGTGCAAGCACCAGCTTTGACCCTTTTCAGTGCCTTGGACAGATTCCCTGGAAGCCTGATGCCCAGTGATGTCATGCTGGCTGCTGCAGCCAGGAGTCAGGTGGGAGCCCAGCAGAGAAACTTGCTTCACTGTGGCAGCTTTTCTCCTTTTGAGCTTTGGGCAAATCGAGGGAAGCAGCAGGACGGGCTGGAGTGTATATGCTGTTCCCCAGCAGTGGAGAAAGAGAGAATGGAAAAACAATTATATAGAGTTTTCCCATGTCTTTGGTCCTAACTCTGGTGGCAGCATGGCAGCAGACTGCCCTTACCTCTGACTTCATAAAGTGAAAAGTGGATCCGTGAGAGACTCTGAGAAGTTTCTGTCTCTGTTTAAATCTCTGGCTCATGTATTGGCAAAACACAGACTAGCCTAGCCAAGCAAAGCTAGTGAGTGAGCAGAAGGTGAGAACTCTCTTTTCTTAGATCAGATTCTGCAAAAGACACAAAAAGGTGGGTAATGCCTAGGTTGGTCAGCATGTTTGCCTGTACGCCTCACAAACTAGTGAGAGGTCTGCCTAGCTGTGAAACCAGCTACAGTGGTACGGTATCATAACAAAAGAATGTGCCTGAAGGTTGTGAATGCTCTGTGGAATCTATTACCTTGCACTGTGGTAGAGACAGCACAAGAAGTTGGATACTGTGTTCTTTTCAAGTTGCAGAGCATTGTGAATTTAGTAAGAAGCTGCTTTTGATGCCTGAGCACTTGTGTTAGCGCTTCACAATGATGGATGGTGGAGAAGAGATGACTCATGAATATATGAGTCTGATGCAAAAAATGTGCAGAAAGCTCAGATGTTACCAGCCTGGCATGCTCCTGAGCATCTTTGATCATCTCTGCTGAATTCTGTTGGGGAAGGGAGATAGTGGAAGGGAGAGCTTCTGGTGTGAGGAAAATGACTGTGCAGCTGAGCCCTAAACCAGAATTTGCCCATTTCATAGAATCATAGAATAGTTAGGGTTGGAAAGGACCTTAAGATCATCTAGTTCTTCTAGTTCCAACACCCCTGCCATGGGCAAGGGTATCTCGCACTAAACCATGACAGCCAAGACTCTGTCCAACCTGGCCTTGGGCACTGCCAGGGATGGAGCATTCACACCTTCCCTGGGCAACCCATTCCAGTGCCTCACCACCCTTACAGTAAAGAACTTCCTTTTATCCAATCTAAACCTCCCCTGTTTAAGTTTGAACCCATTACCCCTTGTCCTCTCACTGCAGTCCCTAATGAAGAGTCCCTCCCCAGCATCCCTATAGGCCCC
>JAOEHY010027915.1:0-14961 GCA_025447955.1 Psilopsiagon aurifrons | reverse complement strand
CCCTCCTCTGGACTTGTTCCAACAGTTGCATGTCTTTTTTATGTTGAGGACACCAGAACTGCACACAATACTCCAAGGGAGGTCTCATGAGAGCAGAGGGGCAGGATCACCTCCTTCAACCAGCAGGTCATACTCCTTTTGATGCAGCCCAGGATACGGTTGGCTTTCTGGGCTGTGAGTGCACACTGCCAGCTCATATTCATTTTCTCATCGACCAACACCCCCAAGTCCTTCTCCACAGGGCTGCTCTCAATCTCTTCTCTGCCCAACCTCTCGCTGTACCTGGGATTGCTCTGACCCAGGTGTAGGACCTTGCACTTGGCACGGTTAAACTTCATCAGGTTGGCATCAGCCCACCTCACAAGCTCATCAAGGTCCCTCTGGATGTCATTCCTTCCCTCCAGCGTATCAACCCAAATACACAGCTTGGCGTCATCGGCAAACTTGCTGAGGGTGCACTCAATCCCACTGTCCATGTCATCAGCAAAGATGTTGAACAAGACTGGTCCCAACACCCATCCATGAGGGACATCACTCGTTACTGGTCTCCAGGCGGACATTGAGCTATTGAGCACAACTCTTTGCATGGGTTCTTTATCCGCAGAGTGGTCCACCTATGAAATTGACGACTTTCCAATCTAGAGACAAGGATGTCATGTGGAACAGTGTCAAATGGTTTGCACAAGTCCAGGTAGATGACATCAACTGTTCCAACCCTGTCCATCAGTTCTGTAGCTCCATCATAGAAGGCCACCATACTGGTCAGGCAGGATTTCCCCTTAGTGAACCCATGCTGGTTGTCACCAAGCACCTTGTTGTTTTCATGTGCCTCAGCATGTCTTCCATGAGAATTTGCTCCAAGATTTTGCCAGGCAGAGTTGAGGCTGGCTGGCCTGTAATCCCCCGGCTCATCCATTTTCCCCTTCTTGAAAATGGGGATTATATTTCCCTTTTTCCACTCATCGGGAACTTCACCTGACTGCCATGATTTTTCAAATATGATGGACAGTGGCTTAGCAACTTCAGTTGCCAGCTCCTTCAGGAACCCATGGATGGATTTTGTCAGGTCCCATGGGCTTGTGTATGTTCAGGTTCTTAAGATGGTCTCAAACCAGAACCTCTCTCTCCTACAGTGGGCTTAGGGTCTTCATTCTCACAGTGCCTGCATCTGCCTTCCAAGCCTTGGGTGGTGTGGTCAGAGCATTTGCCAGTGAAGACTGAGGCAAAGAAGTCATTCAGAACCTCAGCCTTCTCCTAATCCAGGGTAGCCAGTCCTCCCGATAGCTTCTGGAGGGGGCCTACGTTGTCCCTAGTCTGTCTGTTATTTGCAATGTACCTATAGAATCCCTTTCTGTTATCTTAAACATCCCTAGCCAAGTTTAATTCTAAGTGGGCCTCAGCTTTCCTAACCTGGTCCCTAGCTTTATGGACAACATCCTTGTATTCTTCCCAGGCCACCTGTCCTTGCTTCCACCTTTTATAAGCCTCTTTTTTCCTTCTAATTTTCCTCAGCAGCTCCTTTTCCATCCAAGGAGTTCTCCTGGCTCTCCTGCTGCACTTCTTTCTGTTGGGATGCAACACTCCTGAGCATGCAGCAGGTGATCCTTGAATATCAACCAAGAGTCTTGGGGCCCCCCGCCCTCTAGGGCTATATCCCATGGAACCTTACTGAGAAGGTTCCTGAAGAGGCCAAAATCTTCTCTCTTGAAGTCCAGGGCAGTGAGCTTGCTGCACGCTCTTCTCACTGTCCTGAGGATCTCAAATTCCACCATCTCATGATCGCTGCAATCAAGGCTGCCCTGGAGCATCACATTTCCAATCAGCCCTTCCCTGTTGGTGAGCACGAGGTCAAGCACGGCACCTCTCCTTGTTGGCTCCTCTATTACTTGCCGAAGGAAGTGGTCTTCCACACAATCAAGGAACCTCCTGGATTGCTTGTGCCAGGGCATACCATCCCTCCAACAGATATCAGGGTGGTTGAAGTCTCCCATGAGAACAAGGGCCTGCGAGCATGAGGCTGTTCCTATCTGTCTATAGAGCGCTTCATCCACAGAGTCCTCTTGGTCAGGCGGCCTATAACAGATCCCCACAGTAATGTCTCCCATTGCTGTTCTCCCTTTAACCCTGTCCCACAAAGTCTCTGTTGACTGCTCACCTGTCCCCAGGAAGAGTTCCATACTCTCCAGCCTATCCCTAACAAACAGCAACCCCCTCTCCCCGCCTGCCACGTCTGTCTTTCCTAAAGAGCCTGTAACCTTCCATTCCAACACACCAGTCATAGGAGCCATCCCACTGTGTTTCTGTGATGCCTATTATACCATACCCCAGTAGACGTGCACACATCTCTAATTGCTCTTGTTTGCCCCCCATGCTACGGGCATCGGAGAAGAGGTCCAAATGAAGCTGGCTCATTGGCTGGAGCAGCTGGAGTATCTCTACATTGCTCCAGGCATTTATTATAGGTGTCAGCAACTGACTGGGTGTGTTGGGATGGAACGATGACCCCCTCCCCCAACAAATCTAGTTTAAAGCCTCCTTGACCAGTCTGGCAAGCCTCCTACCAAATTCACTCTTCCCTTTCTATGTCAGACCAGCTCCACCAGCCCCAAGTAGACCTGGCCTACTAAATTGAGTCCCATGTTCTAGTCAGCCAAACTCCTGACTATGGCACCACCGTTCTAACCATTTATTAACCTGGCCAATCCTCCTAGCCTTTTTTAGGTCCTCATAAGGTATATTTATCTTTATTCTAGTAACACTGCTGAGAAACTGGGGTTTTTTTTGTGACCCAAGGTGTTTAAATGATCTGTCACATTAAGTTCAACAGCCAGCCTAACAAACGCTGGTGCAAAGCTCATTACTCATTCTTCTTCATCAATGGAAAGAAATGCTGCATCATGAGGTGATCTATTCCAAGACAGGTTATATATCCCAAGAGCAGGCATGACCTTAATCCTATTCCAGGCTAGTACCTTGTGATTTCTTGGGTTATAAAGGACTGCATAACTACAGGCTAAATGAAAAATAAGATTTTAATCCTCAATTGAAATATAAAGTGCTAGTTCCTCATGAAATGACAGGGAGAAAAAGAGATGGCCTGGCACGGAAGCTTGAATGCGATGCAAATTTGAGGTCACAGTATCATGTATTTGAGACCTGTCATGAAGCCGAAACACAACTGAAGCTGTCACAGTGATACAATGACAATCCAGTCCAGCATGCTGATGAGGTGACTAAAATCCAGAGTAACTGCAGAGCCAAGGGAAAAAAGCTGTTTATTCTCTACTCTGTGTACATAAATAGGAAAGATCAGGTTCTATTGTCCTGTGAGCACGCTCTCTGCAATGTCAGTCTAAAGCAATGACTGACCTGTACTGTCTTTACAGAATGGCAGAATATATTGTCTTTTCAACTAAAATGTGTCTTTGGATATTTCTATTGCTGCAGTGGAGCTGTGTTTTCACAAGAGGGTAATTTCCTAGTCACAGCAAACTGCGTTCTTCCTCTGACAGATATCAATGCTCCCATTGCCTCAGGAGAGGTAACAACGTTTAGATTTTAGCCAGCTATACCAATTTGTCAGACATGTGGCTAATAACAGGTTTTCAACTTTAAAAAGAGCTGTTTTCACACCTACAGAAATCTGAGTGATCCCAAAGTGCTTTGCTAGCATCAGCCCAATCCCACAACCTACCCACGCAGATGGACACCAAAGTACCAGCAGAACAAGGCAACAAAACAAACGTACTTGCGAGATTGTACATATGTAAGCCACCTACCCATTCTACCACTTTTATACATGACCTATCACATTATTATGATTTGGGTCCATCTGCTGGGCCTTTCTGGTGGAAAACAGGGTGGAATATTTTCTTTAAGTAGCCTGTAGGAAAACTCAAATTCCCAGATAAAGGACTACCCCATGTTTGCAGACTGAGTCCCCAGTGAAGCACAGCACGCCTGACATGCAACAGGAGCACCAGAGTGGCTGTCCATGCATTGCGGAGTCAATCTGCGCATGTACAGCACACCCAAGGCTGATATCAAAAGGTGCAAAGCTCATTGTTTCAGCGCAAATTAGTTACACAACATATAGATGTTAGTTATACATCATATAGACAACAGGATGTGTCGACCTGCTATTCACATTGCATGGTGTGGAAGCATGTAACTGTCCCCAGGAAGACTACCAAGAAGTCCAGACACAGCTATGAGAAACAGCATATTTTGAATTTTAGGTGTTGGCAAGAATTAGCATGGCTGAATCATCTACAGCTCTTGAGCCATGAGAGCAAGCAGTGTACTACTGAGAGGGCAGACAAATTTCAGGCTGTTCCATAAAGCCCAGGAATTACAGCTGCCATGCAAAGCAGCTGAGATCTTGGTTTCTAAACACCTTGGACCGTGAATCTGATCTTCCAAATTCCCCATGGAAAGGTTGGGGTTTGGTTTTAGGCATTAGCAACAAATGCCAAGGCCAACCAGTGAACCAAGATGAGGCTTTTATGTCTGTTACACCTCCAAACAAGCCCAAACCATTCACTTAATTCACTGCTTTACATTGCACTTTCTAAAGCCAAGTTTTCAGCTTCACTTACAAGATTGTAAAAAGCTGAGGAAGAGTTTGAAGCATGAAGGACCTAGTAGGAGCTTCCACAGGGGGGCCAGTTTCATACTGCCCTGTGTCTAATGCAGCTTAACACTCTGGGCTGCTAAAAGCTTTGCTGCGTCCAAGTAAACTTCAGGGAATTGGCAGAGCTTCAGGGCCCTGAAATAGTGACCGTTTTCACTGGAAACATTTATGACATTGGAATAAAGATTCTCCCACATTCCTCAGCTTGCACCAAGATCCTGTAGGTTTGCCCTCCCACTGCCTCTACAACAGATACAGACAGACTCCGGCACTGCTCTGCCTCCAGAGCCTGCTTCCACCAACATCTCTTTTCAGTTTAACTTGAAAAAAGATAAGAGCAATTTAATCTTTCCTGCCTTTGACTTGAAGGTTTTGTTCTAAATGTATTTTGACAGTAGAAATAAAGACAAAGTTTTAATAGAACTAACTGAACCACAAACTGTATTATGTATTTCCATTTCAGGAGACAATCTCACTGCTAATAACATCACTCTCCTTCCAAAAGCATGCATGACAGAATTCAAAGCATTTCTCTGTTCCTTCATGGTATTTTGTATCTGGCATTAGCTCTGCAGCATACAGAGCTCCCTCTTACACGTGTACATGTCATGTGTCTCACTCTCTTTGTCCAGGAGTCGGGGTGGGACCATCTGAATTGCTGAACCAGTCTGTCTGGAAAATTTGTATGCTAGTGGATTAAAATACAGACTGAACCCTGGCAACATCCCTGCATTGGATCTCTGCCTAAAACCTTTATTTCTTCATATTCAGTGCTCTCTGGAAACAAGCAGCAGCTGCAGGCTTTTTGTAGGACCCCCACATAAACCAGAATGGAAGCACACAGCAAGGCAGGGTCAAAACCGTATTGATAGCCAGGTGGAACATCTTAATTTTCCAACACTGCGTCTTCATTTGCTTCTCATCTTATAGAAACAACTGCAGGCACCAAGAAGCTTACTGAACTGGGATCAAATGCTGAATAGATGCCTTAAGCACAGATTTGTTCTTAATTAGCCAAAGACCCACTGAAGAAACCCAAAGGGCCAATAAAACAAAGGCACAAATTTTATTTTGTGTCCATAAAGAAGGGTATTGAAAGAATTTACAACAGCTGCTAAACATGCTCTAATGATCACTACTGGATTATTAGTACTGACCCAGATGTAAAAAGCTCTGATCTTCTTACTCCTGGGTTATTATCCTGTTTCTAGATCTCTTTAAGGTCAGTTAGAGTGAACAAAAATTGGGATGGGTGAAAACAGTGTGTGATATGAGAGAGAGGAACATGGAATATTGATCCCCATGCATTTCACTGAATAAAGCAGGCAGGCACCAGCAAACATGACTAATAAGAGCAAGCCAGAAAACAGCACTGTATTTCAAAGAAATCTAGGAGCAAATAGCTTGAGGTAATGAGATACAAAGTCTTTCACATGTAGGTCACCAGTTTTAATCCAGCTCTGGTCATAGCAAATTCTGGTCATTAGTATCTGACAGCTGTCAGAATAAGATGGTGGTCCTGGTTTAATTGCTAGTGATATCTCCAGAATGAAGCATATCAGTGGAATTGTAATGCTGTTAAAAGTCTAGGCAGGAAGGTCAATGACTGACTGGGCATTGAGAGAGGATCTCTACCCCCTTACTGAAAGCTTCATTTTCTATTAGTGTCAGCTTGAGATATCTCAAGGGTAATAAATCTTTGTGAGGGAACAGAGGATAAAGAAAGCAAAAAACAGTTCAAAGAGAGCTACGGAAACTCTGCTGCCTTGAACCCAGATCAAGGGCCAGCTCCTCAGCTGGTGCTTCCACTGAAGTGCTCGTGCTGCACCATCTCACATCGGCCCGAGAGCAGCAGATGACAGTGCAGACACATGGAGACATGGAAGGAAAGGAAGAGCAGACGAAGGTCACAAAAGAGAGATGGAGCAGAAGGAGCAAGCTCAAAGCGTGACAACACAGAAGATGACCTTAGCATGGGTCCTTCCCCACACAGAGCTCCCTGGTTTTCACATCCTGGTCCAGCAAAGAGTTTATTATGTACACTGTAGGCCCCACTACTGACTCTGATGTGGGTCAGAGCAGACACCATAGAGTGCAGGAACAACCTATGTGGCATGTCTCTCTAATTAGTGCTGCCTCTCAGCCCAGAGTCACTTCTGAAGAGCCACACGAATGTACCAATTGCAGAGTAAGGTGTGGGGAGAGCCTGAAGTTGTAATTCACATAATGAGAATAAAGGGTCCACCCAGAAATGATGAATAAGAAACGGAGCTCATTACTGCTGCCTTCTCAAAACCTTTTCTTTACAATAACAGAAAGGCCTGAATTTCCAAAGCCCATGTGAAATACCTAACATTCATAGTGGGAGATGAAAGATGATTTTACAGCTTGCAAGGCAGATCCTTCCAATTGCTGATCAGAGCAGGGTGCTCTGATTTCTATATTTAACTAAAAAAAAAAAAAGGCTAAGTTTAAAAATTCAACTTTGATTCATAAGATCAAGTGCTGATTTCTTCTTTTTCTCTAATAGCTGCGCCTTTAGGTTTTTATTAAGAGATTTATCTCACTTTATCTGTCCCACACCCAGGTATTCCATCAAAGCTACTTATCAAGGTTCCCTCAACAGTGACTGAAGAAAAGCAATCGCATACAACAGGAGACTTGTCTGTCTTGGCTGCTTGGAATTGGTAGGCTGAATACTCTCATCAGGAGGTGGTTGCTGAGGGTGGCTAATGTAGCTTGGACTCCAACATGGCACAGGTTAAGTGAGTGAGTTTAACACAGTACTTTGTAACCAGAGTGAATCTTCAAGAATTTTATGAACATTTTGGATGGGTATTTTGGATTCTGCCTTGAACAATGCACTCAACACTATTACGTAAAGCACAACATTTTTACTTGCATGAGCCCAATTATCTGAAGATATTCGTTTGCAAAAATGACAAATAAAATATGTGCATAAAAATAATATCTTAACAGTTAAAGAAGATGGGTTTAAGTCCTTCTTCCTCACAACAACCACTGTTGTTCTATCTGCTCAGCATAAGACACATGCTAAAAAGAGAGTCATGCTTATGGGTTTTTTAAAGTATTTTCCTTTTAAAACTCCTCCACTTGCTTTTGGAAGTGTGCAAGTGACACGCAGAAGTCACATTTCCAAGTATTTCACATTTAGCGATTTCCTATGAAAATCAATGCTCTCCCACACTCCATTTTAGGATTGTGCAGATCTTGTACTCCATTCAAACGGCCTCTGCAGCTGTTACACAGGGACAGAATTATCAACAGAATTATTGTTTTCTTTGAATACTGTCCCTAACTGAACGAATAAACGACGCAGAAATGTCCTGAGGTAGAACAGCCCCAGCTGAGGCTTTTCCCAATTTCCAGGGTAATTCTGCCCAATACTTTCCAGCCTGCTATCCACCAGGCAACAAGGTAACCACTAGATAGTGGTGGTGTATACTACACACGGGATACCTGACACTTTTGCATCGCTTTCTCAGAAACCTCGAGGAAGAAACTTCCACACACTGTACAGGCCTGCACTACGGTGTAGGTCAAACAGCATCCTTCATCCTTCTCAAGCAAGAACCAAGTGCTTTAACTTGCTACAGGCTGTTGTGTTACAAAAGCTGCATAACAGAAAGTCTTAATACTTTGGAAAATCTCATGCCCATTGTGATCCAGTTGAGCACTGCAAGACATTGATGGAAACAACAATGAGGGAGTCAGGAGTTTCTCTACGCTTCATTTAAAATAATCACATTCTGCCCCATGATGCTACAGCTGACTCTGTTGAATTTAGCTCTGTAATTGGCAGTGGAAATCTTTGCTTTCTCTCTCATGGAAAGTACATGTTCTGCTGCTCTTCCTTCAAGCAATGTAATTACAAGAACCTGTTTAGCATAATTAATTTGCAAACAGGTTGGATGAAATGGGATTGTATCCCAAAGGCTTTTTCAGCATGAAGTGAAACTACTTCTTCACTCGTACTGTAATCTAGAGCCTCCTGTACAGCAATTTCTTGCACTTCGCATTTTAAAAGCTCTTCATTTTGAACGGTGCTACAATTGGCAGCCTATTTCTGAGCTGTGCTGCTGATGTAGACCTAGATTATACAGCTCATTCTGAAACCATGGTCCCCAGGGTATCCAGGCTCTCAGCAGAGGGAAGCTGTGTAGTGAAGAGCTCTTCCATGTTGGGAAGGTTTTTACTGAAATGAATTTACCTTCCTCAAACATCCTCAGCCCAACCTGATCTGAAACAACAGCCTTTGTTAAAGGCATTTTGGATGGTAAAGGGATATTACACTGTCCTGCACAGTCAATGAGAAGAACGCTGACTGAACAGAGAAGGAGGAACTCTCTCCCACAGGGAGCAGCTGGGAACTCTGGGCCTGTGTGATCACTTGGAGCAGCTTCAGTTGTCCCATCTGAGAGCTGCACCAAGACCTGGCATCATTCCTTCCCCATGTTTCAGCTGCCCATAAGGATGAGGGCACAGAGAGGGGCATCACCCTTTAGTGCATCTCCATCATTAGCACCTGCCTATGCAAGCAGCTGAGACATCGCCCTCAACACCGGGAGCTTAAGCACACCTGCGGGACCCTCCTGCTCCTTTCCCTGCCTGTGAGGGAGTTGCAAAGGCACATATAGAGCGCCAGCCTTTTGAGTGCTCGCTGCAATTACCAGTCTAACAACTGTGACCGCCACACTTAACTTTTCATTTATTGCTCATTTTTTTAACTGAGAACCTGTCCCCTCTGGTCTGCAACAGAGAGATTTCTGATTGCTTGAGCTCCCCTCCATGACAAACTCATTTCCAAGGAGTGATAATAAATCAATCATTTATGGCATGAACAGCTTGGCTCTAGAGACTTTTAATTTCAATACAATCACCACTAGCTGAAAACAGCAGGCAAATGGAAGGCCCTACCCCCAAACCTCATTCAAAACTGATCATCCCAGATTAGAAGGAAAGAAGATTATTTTAATGATCTAACCTGAGAAAAGATCATTTGGGTAGTTTTACATGGAGGGAAGCACATTTATGACATGACAGTGATGGACAAATGACACAGAAAATGGGTCAGTCTCCTTTGGAGAAATCTTTCAAACACTTGAATTTACATGGCGGCTAACAGAATTGATGTCTGGCAGTGCAAGGGACAGGGATTAGACTCTACGAAAAAACACATTTCAGTGAAGCACATGTTAAACTCAGCTATCACACAAACAAAACTCATTTAGCAAGCTCACGGTTTCTAATGATTGTATGATATTCCTGTCAAATATTATTTCTATTTAAGCCCTAGCTATATTGCTTTTATGAATAATGCAAGTTACACAGTTCATCAGGTAGTGAACTGGGTCGTGCTGCTCAAGATACCACTGATGGAGAACACTTGGGAGGGGAGTCACAAGATTTCATCTGTTGATTCATGACTAGAAGAACGAACACACATGATGTTGTGTAAGGCACTGAACTGGCCGTTCCTTGAATATCAGGCACGAACCCAGATAAATGTCTTTCCAATAATGCTTCTAAAATGGGGGGCATTTGAGCAAATTCAGTTGCCAAAAGAACTACTACCATTATGAATGAATAATCGTGTCCTCTTCCACACACAATCACTGCATCACATCACTGGAGTGCTAAGGGATGTATGACAACCAAAAAGCCATGAAAATAGTCTGTAGTGCATACCTGAAGCCCTGATTTATATACTTATAATAGACAGGGAGATTTATCAAGATCTGTACGCAAGGCTTCTAATTACAATCTATTAGGTTTTAAGCAATAAATTTAAATTCAGAATGATAAGATTAAAAAAAATGTAATACATTTAATCTTATTTTAAATTATTAAGAGGACGGGAGAGAAACAAGAATTTGATTGCTTCCACAAGCTTCACAATCTTAACTGGTTAATATGAAATACTTAATTGAGCTCTTTAATAATTGAGTTTCATTATTAACTACAATATTGAACAAGCTATTAAACTTGTTAAATGGGAGACAGATAACCTCTTGAGCAGCAGACTCGTCACTGTAACTCACTGTCACGTGCCCATATGAATCTTCTGATATCTAAGACAGTTTCAGTCGATGTTGGTGTCTTTGTAATGGTAATATGGCCTCATGTGGATATCTGTTATATAAAACTTCTAGGATTTTTTTTTTTTCTCTTGAGACTTTTAACCCTCTGACCAAACTGTATGAATCATGGACATAGATTCAAAACTCATTAGGGGAAATTAGAAAGACAGATGCAAACATGCACACAGCTCAATCACATAATTTCCTTAAGTGAAGAGACAGCAAATATTGTCCAGACAGATGTGACAGTCAAATGTCAAGGGGACCTTAATGGAAGTTTAGAAAACTAAGTTTAAAAACTCTCAAGTAGGGATAAGATTACCCCTCAAACTCCAGAATACTCACTCAGAAGCACTACACTGGGGGCTATAAAGGAGGCACAAACACTACTTTTGCGGAAAGGCTTGAATTTGACTTGGTGCCCTGCTCCAGGAAGGGCTCTCCATTCTGTGAATCAAGAACTGAGGGACACGAATGTCTTCAGCCCAGGTGGTGGGGTGCAATGTTTCCTGATAGCAGGACTTAACCTGACTCCCTCTCCTGGACATTTCCCATTGGAGAATCAGCTTTCTCCTGAAAGTATGTACTAGTGTCTCAGCCTGCTTGAGACATTTCCCATTGCAGAATCAGCTTTCCCCTGAAAGCATGTACTAGTGTCTCAGCTTGCTTGACCCATTGAGCAGGCACCTTGACACACATCTTGTGTGAATTAAAAAAGAAAACTCATTTCCTGTTGAATACGTCTAGTTAGGTCAATTGTTCCTTTAACATTTATATTGGGCTGCTACACCCAGGATCTCTTGTGCACATGCCATGTGCACAAACTCCCCCCAACAGCACTTCTGTGCAGACTGTTGATGCTACTTTTTCCAAATCATACCACTCACAAGCAGTTAACAGCTCTTGCTTGAGAAATGCTTTGTCTCCTTCATGTAGCTCATTTGCACATGCATTTCACTTCTGAAGCCAGACTGTAACATAGGGAAGCTTAAGACATGACACCACAGCATCTATCCCAGGTCCCTCTTCCTTGGCAAAGGCAGACAAAGTATGATCTTCTCTCATGTTGGCACAGAGAAAACGAGATCAAACACAAACAAACACACTCTAATAAATAGGTCCCTGACTTGTAAAGACTAAGGCTTGCCATGCAGAACAGCCACTGCTCAGAGTCTATTGATTACACGAATCACATGTTGAGCCCTCCGTTAGCAGCAGAGGGGAAAATAAAAACCACATGTTCCTGGTTGCACAACATCGGATGGCTCACTGACATCAGTAAGTCTTCTTTCTCCAGAAGTGCTTTTGTATACATAGAGGAAGATGTTCTTTAAAGATTAAGGCAATGAGAGGAAGGTATGTCCTTAATGAGCTTGAAAATTGCCTCAGAAGACCAGTCACTGATTTGTTTCTTAATTTAGTGATGGGTGGTTCTCCAGAGGAATTATAGATTGTTTTGACAGATGACTGAAACCACCACAGCTTTTAGACTCTTTTTTTATCTTCTACCTGTCCATTACCAGAACTGTCCATCCGACTCTTGACTTATCCCTCTATTAGTATACTGTTCCTATTTTACCAGTAGGTTATTTTAGCAGCAGATTGGTACTATTTTGCTGTAAGTGGAAGAGCCAGCTTCCAGCACTGTTTCTTACGCCTTCAACACAGCAGTTTGCAAGGACACTTTTGTGTGATGGCTTGAACAGGACGGTAATAAAGACTACCCACTTTTTCTGGATCTGCCCGGAAGTCCTAGCCTCAAAAGCTGCTGTTTCAGGAGTGACAACATAATCTCTGTCCCCCAGGGAATCACAGCTGGGGTCACTGCAAGCACAGCTGCCAGCACAATCACCAGCAAACACCAGTCCCTGCTGCCAGAGCAGATGATCCAGAATCAGTGGGATTAAGGGGTTCATTCTCTTGGCTAGTTAACCCAGGGACACAGTTCCTCTATTCTCAACAGGGCTACTGAAAAGAACGATGGAGTTGCCTTGACCCATGTCATCCAGATGTGTTTTTTAAATAATCATAAAATCACTTAGGTTGGAAAAGACCCTTAAGATCATGGAGTCCAACCGTAAACCTAACACCATGACTAAACCTTGTTCCTAAGCACCACACTTACACATCTTTTTTGGATGCTTTGTTTTTATTTTACTTACAAGTCTTTATTTGTGATCCATGTTACCATTTATTTTCAGTCTTATCTTCCATTCCAAGTTCTCCCTGGGTACATTAGCTCAAATTCTTTCAGTTAAGTTAAAACACATGAGCCCAGGTGAGAGCTTTAATGGAAGTGCTGGCATGAGAAGTAATCAAATTATTTAGAGGTTTATTTTTCTTCCCATAGCTTTTCTCCACTGGTGCCAATGACACAATCTCTTTGTTCCAAGCACTTCAGGTTGTCACCTGCAGACACTGCTATTCAAGAGGTAATAAGATCCCCCTTTATGAATCATAATACACATGAGAAAAGAAAAAGTAGCCATACTCTGCAAGATATCAATTACTGCTCTGAGAACAGCAGTAGGATTTTCCAATGAGGTAACCATTGCTTCTCCCAGCAGCTTTAATATATCCCTAGAAGAAAAGACAGTTAAGGCTGAGAATACAGTGCCCTTCAAAGCAGCATTAGCATATTATATTTAACAAAAACAATAAAGCATTGTGAGACAAAGGAATCCAGAAAATCCAGTTAAAGCCCCAGGATGGATATAAAAGGAAGCAGTTGCAAAGGGTGGGGTTATCCAAGGGGTACTTGTTTCCTGAAGGTCCTCTGTATTCAGCTGAGAGTGACAGGTTTCACATAGGGTAAATCAGAGACAGTAAATGAGAATCTCGTTCTGGGTGATCCTGGGGAGGAGCCCATCTCTTTCATGTAACGTGAAAAAATCTAGGAGACACTAATATCTCATTTGGTGAAGGGCTTTCTCAAATTCTTTGGAAAGTCAAGCAAACAGTATCAATCAGGTTATCTTCATACACATACTCAACTACCCCTTCAGAGATCTCTGAGAGATAAGGAAGGAATACATGGTGTTGACTCTTCCCCAGCAGACTGTAAATTTATAAATCCCAATGCTTAAATTGCAGACTTTATGCAAGCGATGCTGACAGGGAAATACAGCTAAACCAGACATAGTTTTCTAAGTGCTGAAGAAAAAAAATTATACGTTCAATTAGACTGAACCATTGATTTAATCTGATTTCTTGAACATCACATTTTCCATGTCACTTGCCAATTCTTCTTTCTAAAAAATACAGTGCAATTTTATTCTGTAAAGATAAACTAGTCCTAAATCTTTTAAACTAAAGCACAAATTCAGTTATTCTATTCTTGTTTTCCACAGCAATAAGTGTGTATTATTTTTTCTGTGTAGTATTTTGTTTCATTGTTTTTCACAGCCTAAGTATTTCGCCCCAAATGTCACAACAGTCCTGTTGCCTCATTTCAATAGCTTTGTTAGTAAAACAGTAAACATGTGAAAATGTTTTGTTTCTCATGACTTTTGTGTTAAGGGATTATATGCACACACATCATTTCCAACCCAACCAGGGAAACTAAAGAACACATTACAAATTTATTGCATAAACTGCTTATTTTAAAAAATATTTTATGAAGTTACATTCTCACCAGAATGTGTCTTGAAGTGCAAGAAATCGTAACCGCTTTGTAAGCATCTTCTCTTAAATGATTTAATGGACAGTTAAGTGTGCCACTTGGCTTGTCGTATTACTACAAAGCAGGGAATGCCTTAAAGAATTATAAATTTCCTTCAAAAGAAGGGAAAAACATGAACAAACTTCAGAGGAGAATAAAGAACTTCTGTTGTACATGGCAAAAACCTGGTATTTTCTCTGTCCAGACAGTTTGAACTTGCTCATGATAGGTGGACCACTCAGTGGATAAAGAACTGGCTGAATGGCCCCATGCAAAGAGTTGTGCCCAACGGCTCAATGTCCACCTGGAGACCAGTAACAAGTGGTGTCCCTCAGGGATGGCTGTTGGGACCGGTCTTGTTCAACATCCTTGTTGGTGACATGGACAGTGGGATTGAGTGCGCCCTCAGCAAGTTTGCCGACGACGCCAAGCTGGGTGGTGTGGTCAATACGCTGGAGGGAAGGAATGCCACCCAGTGGGACCTTGACGAGCTTGTGAGGTGGGCTGATGCCAACCTGATGAAGTTTAACCATGCCAAGTGCAAGGTCCTACACCTGGGTCAGAGC
>JAOEHY010027914.1:34853-47907 GCA_025447955.1 Psilopsiagon aurifrons | reverse complement strand
CTCCGCCGTGGCCGCTCCGCGACGGGGCGGGCGGGACGGGGAGGCCCCGGCCGGTGACGGGCCCCCCGTGGACCGGGCCGATGCCACCATCCCGCCTGCTGCCCCGCTTCCTAACGCGGCCCGGCCGTGCTCTTGAAGCTGCTGAGCCGACCCCCAGCGCTGCCCTCCTGTGCCCCCGTCACCTCCCTCCTCAGCCCGGCAGGTTAGCCGGTTGCTTCCCCCGGGAGCTGCAGCCTTGCACCGGTGTGCAGAGCCTGGCTCTGGCTGCCTGCCCTGTCCTGCGAACCCCAGGGGTGGCACCATGCTCAGTCCCCAAACAAAATGGAGCCCTCTCCCCTCTGATCCTTCTCAGCTCTACATTCCTGCCTTTCCTTCCCTGGTTGCTTCATACACCCGGTGTCTGCTCACAGCTCAGCCGCCCACAGCCTTCTCTGTTCCCTTTTTATACTGGAGCAGTCTTTTGGAAAGGGCATCACCTCGGTGTCCTCAAAGCAACATAGAAATGCCTCCCATAGTACCCGGAGCTGCTCACCAGCGTATTCCTGAGGGAGCTATGTCCTGCTTCCTCCCCAAAAGCCACTCTCCAGCACCCTCTGACCTCCAAACCTGACTTGTTCTTGACTTCAGGGTGATGGGATGTGGCCTCACCCCATACCCATTGCACAGCCCTGCACTTCTCCAGGGTAGGTGCAAAGCCAGTTGCTGGCTTGCAGTAATACAAAACGGGACTCAAACTCTAGAGCAGTGCCAAACCAGGATCTCCCCAGCCCCAGGCTGGCTAGTGACCCCTGGAGTTGTTCAAGAGAGCAAAACTGCCCTGGAGCTACAGGCCCCATGGCGCAGGTAACCTCAATGGGAATTTTCTTTCATCTGAATTATCCTTGTCAGCCTAATGGGATCCAGATTCCAGAGAGGGAACAAACCGCACACTGCTCTGGTCCCCTGCAAACCAGGAGACATCAGTGCATAAGGAATATTCCTCCGCCACACTCCCTGCACTCCAGAGGAGGTTAATGGAGTATAAGACCCAGGATTTGCATGGGCCTCTTTTTGAATACTTAAAAGCTACTGTTCACATTGCAGGGAGGTCAGCAGCTCTTTAAATCATTGCTCTCTGGGATTACTTCCCTTACAGGCTCCTCTGTAGTTTTTAATTCATTTGAGCTGCTCTTTAGCAGCAGAGCCACTTGTTTCAACAGCAAGGAAGCGAGCGCGGGGGCTTATAGGAAGCTTTCTATTAAAAATTCATCGCAAACTGCCTCAGAGCTCTCAGGAGCACGGCGCTCAGTAGGGCCATGCGGGTGTCTGGATCTATTTTGTAGTTAAGGGAAGGGGATCTGAGAGCAGCATGCAGGGAGGGAGCGTGCTATTCATTCATAAATCAAACAACAGATGCTGGGTCCAATGGGGTGCATGATGGTAGCAGTTTTTAACCCCTGAGTGTCACCACTAAAATGGGCTCCCATGGGGCAATTACGGGCCCTGCAAGCAGAGGTTCCTGCGGGAGGAAGCTGCAAGGCTCAAGGGAAGAAATAAGGGGAAGCTTGGGGGGAAGGTGGTGGCTGTCTCAGATGTAAATCAGAGGGAAGCCTGAGCTTGGGCAACGAACTAGCCCTGAGACCGGCCTGTTGATGGCTCCAACAGGGTTGTGCCAGGCTGCTGGGTGATACCCACAGCAGGGGAATGCTGCTCAGCCCCTGCTTCCATGGGCTTGACATCAAACCCTGAGTTGGGACATCCATTAACCCCATGGGAGCCACAGCTGCCCAGTTGCAACTTGCTGTCTGGATATGCAGCCCTGGCAAGCAAACCTTGCTTGGGGCAGCAAGAGGAGGAGGAGGACTTTAGTAAGTTTCAGATCCTGACATGAGATACTGTCACCAGAGAAAATCAATGAGATTTCCACCTGGCACCAGGTTTCATTCACTATTATTTGAATGACTAGAGAAGGTCACAGCTGAGAAGTGGTCGCTGATTCTCCTTACAGCTTCAAGGCTCACGTGTCCCCCAAGTTGTTCCTAGTTTATCTCAGTGCATTTTATCACCAGCCCTCATTTCAACCAGCATCCCCAGGGAGGCACCCCATACACATCCCTAGGGATGCATCTGGGGAGCAGAGCAGTGGAGCCCCAAGCGCATTGACCAGGGTGAGCCAGGAGCTATGCTGCTGCCATTGGGATTTATCAATCCCTTTGAACAGTGCAAGGGGAGCCAGGACACGCCACCCCCAGCACCAGCCATTGGCGGGTGCAGACAAACCCTTGAGCACTGGCAGGATGGGATGAGATGGGATGGGATGGGATGAGGTTTTCAAAAGCTGTGAAGTGACTTGGGAGCACAAGCATGATTGACGTGGATCCTGTGCCTCTGAAGTCACGAAAGTGCCATTCTTTATTGTTCAGGACCACGATTCTCATCTCCCCACCACGGCCTGACAAAGAGGGGCATGTTCAGGGCTCACATCCTCTGTGCTATTGATAGCATGGCTGAGCTTTTTGGAGCGTGGGTCCCATCTGCCACTTCCACTCCTTTTTAAAAGATCCTAATGACTGTCAGATCCTTTTAGTTCTTAATTAATTTCAGAGTTCAACTGCAAATAGGAAACAAGGCAGCTTTTGCCCTTACGCATATGAATATTACTGTTCCATTTAATGTGGTTACTGGTGGAATGCTGTTATTCATTCCTGCCTGCAATAAAAGCCACATGTTTTTAAAACTTTGCACTTGAAAAAACTTTTAGGAAAGAAATCAAGTATGTTTTGTATGCGTGGCATGAGATAAAAACTAGTCATAAATATTCAAAGAACAGTTAGAGCTTTATGCTTGATTTAAACAAGTGAACAGAGAAGTACGATGGTTGAAGTAAGTGGAGAATGAAAGCCCAGTGCTCCTTTAAGAATGTGCTTATGCAGAGAAAAAGAACTATTCATGCAAAGGTTATGGAGCACCTAAGGACATCCCATCTCCTCCAGAAATGCCCAAAGGTGGATAACACGACTGGAAACACTGGGCTTTGTTCAGAGCTATTCAAGCTCATTGGAGTTTCTCTCTCTTTGGGGGTTTTAGATGAGATATAGGGGACTTGGTGCCTCCTGCAGACCCTGTGGAGAATGAGAACCCTTCTTGCATGGAGACATCTACAACACGTCTGTGCCTCTTGTTGGAAGGCAGATGGTTGACGTTGTGGGGAGTGTTTCGTTGGGCTCCTGGGAGCCCTGGACAGACCTTTCTGGAGACCCAGAGCCCAGCACAGCTGAAAGCACAAGGGAAGGGATGGAGCACGGGGGACAGGCAGTGCCTGTCCTGTGTCTATGCTGCTGGAGCAATGCTGAGTCCTTCAAACCCTGAGCACAACAGGGGGAGAAATACAAAAAATTCCAAAGGAAAGAAAAAAGGGGAAACGTCTGGATGGCAAAAAGAGGAACCGAAAGGCACATGATGACGAGACAAGTGCAACAGGGTGGACACAGAGGAGCACGGTGTGACTTCTAATTGTGAGCATTGGTGCTCTGAGGAGCTGCTGTCACGGAAGGGCTCCTGGGCAGAGCGCCGAGGGCCAGGCAGAGGGAATTCCTTCTGCACGTGCTGAGCAAAGCTCTTGCAACAGGAAGAGGCTGCAAAAAGATATTTCTTGCCTGGGAAAACAGCCGTGAGGTAGCAAAATTGCCCCATTGCTTTTGCCCATCCCTGGTGGGGTGGGAAAACTGTCCCTGTACAGTGGCTGAACATGCAGTGGTGTTTCCTAAAGATTATCCTTCAATGCAGTTCCCGACAGCTTGGGCCAAAATCCTGGAGTGATGCTGGGCGCTAAACAGGTGCTCAGTGCTCTCATGCTGCACTGAGGTTCCAGGGCAGCAGGGACCCCGAGGGAAGAGTCTGACACTGGCACAGTGACCCGGGTGCATGCTCGAGCCCTGGTGAGTGCAGTGAGACCATGCTGGGCACTGTGATCCTTTTGGAGAAGTCAATTGTGGAGGGGGAGAAAGTGAACCCTGGGAGCTGCTCCCATTCCCACAGGCTCACCCACCTCCCTGTTACAGGCACCCGCTGTTAGCAAACCTCAGGCACAGGTTCGGCTGTGCCAGGGCTGCAGTATCTCAAACACCCCTCGCTGTGGAGACAGAAGCAGGTGCTCCCCACCTCAAAGGGCACTGGCATCAGACAGGGAGCTCCAGTTTCCTTTTTGGTTCAAGTCTGATAGAGCATCTCAGGGTCATGTCTCAGCAACAGCAGCTTTACAGGCAAATGCAAACACACTGTATCTATATAGCTTCCCTTCAGGACATCAGCGTTGCAAAGGGGCCTCTGCCTGATCACCCTGGGATAACTTGAAAGGCTCATACACCCCCTTTAGCGGGCAGCCTACAGACGTGCTTTCTGCAGTGGCTTCATGCATCACTTGCATCTTGCCTTGTAGCTCCAGGCAGAAGGTGCAGGTAAGGTCCAAGCTGGCGCAGCCCTTTTGCAGTGGCTGTGCTGAGATCACACCCCAAACATTTCTGCCAGTGCAACACATTGGCCCTTTCCCACAAAAGGTCCTGGGCTGGTCCTGGGCGAGGACCAGCTCCTCCAGTGCAAGGTGCTTGTCATCCCTGTGTGATCAGTCCCCATCTCCATCAGGTTTGCAGCAACCATCTAGAGCAGCCACGGGGCTCCTCCAGCAGTGACGCAACCTCCAGCTCACCCGCAGTGAAGTGATTCCAGCCCCAAACCACTCTGTGGGCCTGCACTGTTTCTTCCAGACTCATTTGCTTTTTGCTGTCAGTCACTATTTTCACTGTTATGACTAACTCCTGGTGATGTTCCTTTGCTGCAGTTGGGCTGCTCCAGGTTGAGCTGCTCCTGCTTCCTTCACCGGATTATTTTATCCAGTGCAAACATTTTTTTTCATATTTGCCCTTCCCTTCCATAACGTCTCTTATCAATGTGAGTTTATTTAAGATCCCCCCAATAAATCTGTAGAGGAGCTCCAGAGAACAAGAGAGCTCCAAAGAACGACCCCCCCAAGGGTCCAGCCTTGTGGAATAACCTGCATTCATACATCCCTTCAGACACATCCCTAGAACAAATACCTGACTTGGAGGAATTAGTCACAGGCAAAAACGATGCAGAAGGTACTTTTCTGGTTCCTGGCTATGAATCCAGACAGATCAAACATGATGTTATTTAGAGACTACTGTTACATCACTGTTTGCTCCTCATCCATCTCCAGCAGCCTGGAAGGGAACTGTGTCTGCTTCTCAAACCGAGCCTCCAGCCCCATGCTCATCAGCATGAGCTCATTTTCCCTCAGCAGCAGTTTCTCACAGCAGCTCCGGAGGGGCCCGACTGCCAGGTCAGCCACGGACACCACGAGCCTGGGAAGTTGGGGTGGTTCAGCAACAGGTTGGGGCTGGAGACCAGAGAAATGGAGAACTTGCCCAGACAATGCGGGAGCAGCTTTCGGGCTCACATGAGCAGCCACTGCAGGGAGAGAGGGGATCTCATCTGCAAAATGCAGCCTCAGCAGTGTCCTGGGGCTGGAGCCATCCCCTGCCTGCCTGAGCCTCCAAAACTGCTGGGTTTGGAGATGTTCTTGGGCTTGCTCTCTCAGCGGAGCACCATGCCCTTGCTGGCAGAAGCATAGGCTCTGGGACTGGCAGGGCCAGGGAGACCCTGGGTTCAATCCACAGCCCCAGCCCTCCCCAAGGAACCCAGACGTGTGGCACAGCGGGTCTCAGTAAGTGCTTTGGGTCCACTCTCTCCCACCCAACCCTCAGCATCCCCTCACATGGAAAGAGGGTAAGTTCACCATTCAGTGCCATCCCCCCACGTAGTAAGTTCACCATTCAGTGAGATTTTCCAAACCAACCCAGGGCTAATAAAATAAGGTGTGTAATTACAGGGTTCAAGGTAATTAGGCACAAGAGTGGCCAGTAAAACTCAGTGCAGTGCAAAGGAGCTGCAGAACAAGGGCTCAGTGTTGGAATGGCACATCTGATTCAGTCTTTACATTCTCTGGTCTGCACTTTCTTCCTCCTAATGAGGGAAAGCTGCACAGCCTTTCCCAAACTCTGCTAAGTAGTTTATTTCTGCCTTCAAGTCACTAAAATCACAGCACCATGCTCTGTCCTTAAATTATCTCCATGCGGATGCTCCCAGCTTAAAGGGGAACAGCCCATGTCTGTCATTTAATGTGTGCCAGGCTGTGAAGGAGCAGGCCCTCTGGCTTCCCCATGCACCTCATCAGTGTGTGGCCCCACTCCCAGCCTAGCATCTTCCCACCACTCACACACATCCACAAGGCTGAGTGTGGGATGCAGGGAGCAATATTCCTTTAAATATTTTGTAAGCAACATGAACAGGAACAGAAATAAGTGATTTTGATGGGAGTTTTTGGTGTTCATAGCTGAGTGTAGCTTCCTCCATGGTGCTTTGGCTTCTCATTGTGAAAGAACTTGAGCTACAGCTGGGGATATTCCTGCAGCAGCCCTGCTAGCCGCAGTGGCTGGATGAGGGGTGTGTGCTGCTGGTTCAGGAACGTGCTGCTCCAGGGAATAACCCAAATGCTCGCTCCACAGATCAGAAAGCCACAGCTCCAGCCGCTTGCTGAGGTTTTCCACCAAGAAAGCTCTCCTCGTGCTGTGGGAGAAGTGCTGTTTAACCAACACCTATGGAACGAACACACGGAGCCCAAGCTGCTGGCTCCATGCAGGGATGCTGGAGCTGCACCCAGAGCCATGTGGGATACCTCTTGCAAAGCCCCATCCGAGGTTCGTTAACACAATGAGCATCTCCTCACAAGCAACTCGCCCCATCCCACAATCACATGCTCTCCATTGGCACGAGGAGCTTACGACACCCGTCGTCTCTCTGTGTCTGTCCCTGCGCCAGGCTGAGCCCTGGCTGGGACCCAGAAGGCGCAGTGGGTGTGAGGAGCCAGGGCAGACTCTGGTCCAGGGTTGTGCCGCTAACATCATTCCTACCATTTTGTTTTGATTTTTTTTAGAAGCTATTTTAACAGAAACCATGCTGCCTTGTGAAATCACATCCCAATATAGCTGCCATCCACACACAGCGACTGAGCAAGTCAAATAAAACCAAATAGCAGCCCTGGAGCCCCAAATCCCACCATTACCAGGAAAAAAGACCCTTGGAAGGTGTTGCCTCCTTTCCAGGCTCCCTGTGGGCATGTGGCTCCTGCATACCGACAGCTTGTGGTTGCAAGACCAAATCCTGCCACAATGCCAAAGGCACCACAAAGTCTCATCGAGGGCGGTGGGTGCCTTGGGCCCTGGCAGGGGGATGCTTGACTGATGCTGGTGGTGATTCCACTTGCATATCCCTCACCAAACCATAGCTGTGACACTGGCGGCACCTTGGGGATGTGAATTCCTCATGGGATGCTCCTTGCCCAGGTGATGGGATCACCCAAGGTGGCAGAAGACCCCTTCCAAGGGCATGCCTGCACCTTCCCGAGTGGAAACTTGACCTGGTCCAGTGAAAGGTGTCCCTGCCCATGGCAGGGGGTTGGAACTGGATGAGTTTAAGCTCTCTCCTGAACCAAACCAGGCTAGTATTCTATGAAATACAAACCCAGGAACCTCTTACCCCTCCACCTAGATTCAGCCATCCCAGAGGCAAAGGCCATGTCTCCATAGGGCTCCCCTGCATGACAGAGATTGTTGAAAAAAGCCCATTTTTCAGTGTCTCTTTTCCCAACTGAGGCTTTTTATGTTTTGTTTTGTTCTTTATCTTTCCCTTCTCCTCCTATTTTGGTTGTTTTTATATTTTATTTTACAATAGCCTGAATAATACTTTCCTCATGTTCCAAATGCAGTCGCTGCTTCCAGTGGGAATGGAAAAATCAGTGTTCCTTTTTATTTTCCCTTTTCTTTTTCTGTTTGCTGTGTTTATGTTATGGAAAATCCCCCCAGCTTGCAGACGGCTGGGCTGCTTTCTTGAAAAGAACAATCATCATCATAAAATAAAGCATTTTAAGGAAGAAGAGAGCCGCTTGTGCTGGGGACAAGCGCTTCCCCATGCTGCAAACACCCCTGCCCTGCACACAGCCAGGGACTGTACCCAATTTGCAGCAGGTTTTCACTCATTTCAACTTCCCACCACCCCAGACCTCTCAAGACAGAGCACATCTTCCCCAGAACAAGCTCTTCCTTCTCATCCCTGCTCTCTCCAGCTTCCCCTGCAGCCTAGCACCAGGTATCTCCACCCTTCAGCACCCATCCAGCCTCATCTCTGGAGTAGACAGCGCAGGGGCTCTTCCCCCGGGGTCTTCAGAGACCCTGCACTCTCACCCTGGCTCTCTGGTTATATCAGCCACAGGCTGCTGGGTTTTGCCAAGAACTGAAGCTAAAGGCTGCCAGGATCCCTGGGATGAAAGGGTCCAGCCTTCGCACCAGCTTTGTCCCCAGCAAGTTAGGGATGAAACATGAGAAAATTCAACATTATGGACATAATGGACATGAGCCCCACAGTGACGTTTTCTTCCCACGCTGAGTGCACCCAGGAAGTAAAACTGGGCACAAGTGCACCCTGCAGCAGGAGGCAGAGGGGATGCACGTCTCCAGTATGAGCCCTGATCCCCCTCACCAGCATCCCAGTGCCACTGGGGACCTCTGGCAGGCCCTGCCACATTCTCCCCTCTCCACTCAGCCTTGTTCAGGGGGTATTTACAGCATGGTCCGTAGCTCGGGCTCGTCACTTTGGATGGGAAGACACATTCTTGCTCCTAATGCCGACCATATGTGATCTGAGCCTGCAAACATACAGCTCATTGTTTGTTTCCCAAACCCTTTGTGGCCAAAACAGTGGACCGCAAACACTGACGGCGTATCAGAGGAGATCGAGTCTAAGAAATCATCATGAATTAAAGTGTTCAGCAAAGAGGAATGCCACTGCCTCTCTACCCCTATTAGATCATAACAAGGTGATGAGAGACAATGGATTTATATGCGTTCCCACATGCAAATATATGAAAGAAAAAAAAAAAGACAACAAAAAAGCAAGCCACCAGCCAGCAGGGTCCCTTGGAAAGGCAGAGCCACTGACAGTCAGTTGGGAGCCGGCGAGTTCTGAGTGCACGAGCCTGCCCTGGGAGGATGAATGGAGCAAAACAGATCTCATGGCCAGGCGGTGTTGTGCAACGTGTGTGTGGGGCTGGAGCAGCACCAGGGCTCCCCACATACCCTCCAACCCCAGGAGCTGGGGGCACAGGGAGGGGTTGGGCAGGGGAAGGGGGTGAAGGGACCCAGGGTGCTGATGGGGAGCGGCATCCAGCTGAGCCCGGGCTGCAGGGATGCTTCTGGGTGCACAGTGCTCATGTATGCGCAAACACCGAAGGTGAGTCACTGCTCATGGGTGTGCAAACACCAATGGGGAGTCACTACTCACAGCACTGCTGTACTGCTGGTGAAGAGCTGAGTGACCAATACATGAGTATAAAAGCCATTTGGATGAGCCAAGCCACCTGCCTTTAGGGCAATGTGACAGCACTGGTGGCACCGTTACCTGTGCGCGGTGTAACCCTGTGTTCCCGCACCCACCTCTCCCTGGGCATTGTCCAGAGCAGTGCTGGGGGCACAACGATGGCTGTTGTGAAACCAGCCCCTGGGGCTGAGGCCTCCCTGTCCCAACAGCCCTCAGTAACCAAGAACTGATTCACAGATGTGACATTTGTGGTTTGATGACTTAGAGGGAGCTGGCTGTAACTGGGACAGTGGCTCTGGAAGCCAGGCTGGCACTGCCCACCAAAAATGGGGTTTCTATCCCCAAAACTTCCAACTAGAGGTGAAGTTCTTTCAGTCCCCGTCAGATCCTTTACTTGGATGTGAATGGGCTCGTGTGAGCAGGGATTGGTGCTGCTCTCCCACGTGGGTCTCCTTTGCCCGCCCCATTGGAAAGCTGAAAAATTCCTTTTCTATAAAAGAAAAAGCAGCGTTTCCAGACTAAGTAGTGAATACCTTTGGGATGTTTCATATCATTCCTTAAATATTTGCACAAAACCCACCCATTTTCATGGATGTGCCCAGGAAAGCAAACAAAAACTATGAATGTGGTTGAATCCCCCAAAGACAGGAGAAATTCAAATGAAGGTTTGTGAACGTTTTGCAGTACTCACCCAAATCTAGCCAGGCAGGAGAAAACACACTGAGCTCCTGAAAGAAAACAAGGATTTCTTGTCCTAACACCAAACAAATGCTACACCATTTGGCCATGTTCCATCCGTGGTGCAACCATTTAATTTCCCCCCATTTAATAAAAATTATGTCCGAAACAAAGATGTTTATTGCTTTTATGAGTTCTTATTTGTATGGAAATTGCAAACAAGATGTGATTTTTCTGTTGCTCACTTGCTTTTGAGTTTTCAATGAGCAAGCCCAGTTAAACCCCAGGTTTTCTTCATCTGGCTTGTGGAGGGAGAAGTATGGATTAAAAAGAACCATGCAAATGTTTTTTATAAACTTCTCTTATTTCCTTGCCATGGGACTGCCTTTAATTAGCCGCTCAGAGTACAAAGGACACATTTATAATGCCACCATCTCTGAGTAGAGGGCATTAAGATGAACGTTGCTATTCTGCTTGTTTGCCCTGTGCTTCAGCATGGTGTGTCCATGATAGGTTTGGAGAAGCAAGTTTGGATTTACCCCCATCCCATCCCCAGTTCTTTCTGCTGCCTCTCTGACATCTTCTGTTCGGAAGAAAACTCAAAGCCATGGAGGTGGCATGAGTCAGACTGACACTGCCTGCCCACCTCAAAAGGACACGTAAACTTTTGTGTTCTCAAACCCAGGCCAAAACCTTGTCAGCAGCAATGGTTTCCTGGTGACCAAAGAGCACTGTTTCCTGTTTCCAAAGAGCATTTTGCTCTTTGGGTAGGGTTTTATCATCACCCTCCTCAATCTTTTTGGTTCAGTGTAACAGGCTGAGCCACCACTCAGGACCTGGGTCCTCACAGCCATGATTCAAAAGCCAAAGCTCAAGCTTTTGCTTCTAAACCACACGAGAAAGGCAAAAGGCAGAGGGGTTTGCAGAGCTTTGTCCGATGCTCCAGCAAGCTCCCAGCTCCTTCTGGCACATCCCAGCAGCTCCAGCCCACCCGGTTCACACCGAGCAGCCCAGCAAGAGGATGGCAGGTATGAAATGAAGGCGGGCTCAGTTTTGGGGACAAGAGACCCTGCTGGGAGCTGGGTCTGACCAGAGGAGGAACGTGGGGAGAAGTGACCTTCTCTGGTGCACAGCTGGGAGGGGGTCAGTGTTGTGTCCTGCCGGGTGTGTGGTGGGGCCTGGAGGAGCAGGTTGAACAAATCCATCACCCAACAGAGTCACATATGCAGCAAAACACAGGAACAAGCCTGTTTAGTTCTTGTTCCCACTAGATGAACTTGGACATTAGTATTCATTTAGTGGGAACAAGAGAACACCAAATGAACACTAAACCTGGGCAAGTGCAGAGCGTGGTGCAGCAGCAGAACACCCCATGGGCAGAGGTGAGGAGCTGGGGAAGCCACACCAGAGCCCGCTGCTGGTTTGCTAGTTTGCAAAGGAAGTGAATAAATACAAAACCCAACGGCGTTTCCTGCTGCCAAGGAACAAATGAGCCTGCTCTGTACTCACTGCGCAGGAAAGCTGAGGAGTAGGTGGCAAAGGAGTCAAAGTTGCTGTTGGACGCCATTCACCTCGTCCTGTATCCCGGCTCCTGTGAAGGAGCTGCCAGCTGGTGGGAGAAGGAAGAGGAGGGATGGGAGAGGAAGAGGAAGGCCCACCACAGGTAGGCTTGGGCTGGCTGGTGGTTGTGTGGTCATGTGGCAGAGCCGCCACTCAGCATCCGCTGGTGGGAGAACGGCATCACCTGATGTGCGGCGTCACTGGGCTGGCAATGTCCTGCAGCGTCGGGCGCTGGGTTTGGGGTTTTCCCCCTCTATATCTTTTGCTTTACTAATAATTCTATGGTTTGCAGTTGGTGGCTCATGGGAGGCTCGCTCGGACTTGCAGCTGAGTGACAGACGGGAGCAATGGAAACGTTGCTCTTTAATTAATTATATTGTTCCCTTAGAAGAAACGAAGAGGAGAGACCGTAGCTTCCTAATTGGGTGATTGAAGTAACAACCCATTTACATGCCGTGGTTTTCTCCTTTTAACTGCCTTTTCTCCCACATTCACCACTTGTCTGTATCCTAATTTTGAGCTGTACACAGCTTCCCGACTCCCAGCCGGGTGTGGGGACTGCGTGCCGAGACTGCTTCCATATGTGTAGATGGGTGGTTCTTCTTCAGAAGGATTTGATGTGAATTAGTATTAAGCAAAAATACAAAGCACATGCGGCAGAATAAACAGCACTGGCTGTGGAGGGGGGACCGGGGAAGGTGGAGAGGGCAGGTGAGGAGGAGGAGAAAGAAGGCAGTGCGTACGGTGACCTCCTGCTTTGCCTCAAGGACTGCAGATAATTCAGATATGTTTTCTTAAGTAATAAGGCCAATCCAGAAATACAGGTACAGCAAATTTCCAGGAGCTCGTAAAGGTGCCATTTCTGCTGGACCACAGACACACCAGCACCTGATGGGTGCTCATGGCTGGAACAGGAGCTGCTCCAGACGCTGCCTTCCCTGCAGCTGATGGGTTCTCATAGAAAATTCCTATTATCACCCTCAGAGATGAATGTTCCCTAAATGGGAAGAAATGTAGAACTGAAACATGAGATGATATTTGTCCTTTTCTTTTCTCTCCTCATAAGAAAGAGTGAAGGGAGCTCTCTGATGGAGTAAAACAAACGCAAGCGTGCAAGCTAAGTCTGAGCAATGAAAACCCGCAGGCCAGAGGATGCAAGGCAGCAGACACTAGCCACACAAGTGTGATTCCAGGGTGCTAGTGCTCATTACGTCTTGGTGAGCACCAAGGCTTTGGTGTTCAATATGTCTTGCCACAGCCATTCTCCACTGAGCTTTTCATCCGATGGATGCTGCTGGTCGGACATATCAAGATGCTATCAGCTGAGACATTACAGATTGCTGCAGTGTTATTAGAGGCTGGGGGGGGGGGGGGGAGAGCTGCTTTAATA
>JAOEHY010027914.1:8461-20926 GCA_025447955.1 Psilopsiagon aurifrons | reverse complement strand
GGTGGATGGATGGATGGATGGATGGATGGATGGATGGATGGATGGATGGATGGATGGATGGATGGATGTCTCCCCATGCCTCCAGAACACACAGAATGTATGGGATGGTTTAAAGGAAACCTTTCATGATGCCCAGCTGCAGAGGAATACTCAAGGTCATGGCCAGCACAGGCATTTCTACAGCCAGAGCACCCTGCCCCATGAGCAGGAGCAAGAGCAGGGACTGGACTCATCATGGAATGAGTGGAGCTGCCATGGACCCAGCACCAACCACATTTCTCTCCATCTACCTCCTAGCTGCCAAACCTTGGGATGTCCTCCAAAACCTGATTCTACAGCATCACTTCACTATTTCCTTGGTTCACCCTACCTGGGAGCGCCTTCCTTGGATGGCAATGCTGAGGACCGATGCCAGGATGCGGATGGCTGCTCCCTGCCAGCCACAAGAGCAGCCCATGTGGTTTGGGGCATGTCAGAGGTTGTCTGCAACCTCCAGCCTCCAGCTGGGAGGTGATGGGAGGTGCTGGTGCTGCTGCTGTGCTGTTTAACTGGGGAAAGCACTCGATGGTGTGGATCAAACCCTCCACGAGTGCTGGAGCAGAGCCAGACAATGCTGGGCACACCACAGTCTTCATTAGCGTAACTGGCTGCAAACCACAGCTCTTGACCTGCAAATAGCAATGATTTCTTCATTAATGGACATGTCAACAGTAGGGAACCTGTGGTTTCTAATGACACAGCTATTTTCATCAAGTGCACAAGCAAACTATCAGGAAAACAGAAAACTGGAGCCTTCACCCCTCTCCTCCAACTCAACGCAGAGCCAACCCTTCAGACGCAAGGTGACATTCCCAAGTCCTGTAGCAAAGGAGATCTCTTCTACAGAGAGGCTGAGGTGAACATCACCATCACTTATGCTGGCTAAAAAAAACCCTCCCTGATGTTACCACTAGCACGTCAGCAATGGGAAAAGCTTCTGGATGGCACCTTTGGATGTCATGGCTTGGTGACCCCATAGATCAAATCTAGAGGGACATGGATGGTCAATAGGCGCTGCTCTGGGGACCTTGGCTGTGACTAACAAAGGTGTCTTAATGGCGGGTGATATTCTTTCCCTCCAAGGCTGCCCTGGGTGGCAGAGCACGCAAGGTGGCATCCCTGCAGCCTCAGGAACAGAAAGAGGGGTTTCTACAGAGCAGAAACAGAGCAAAATGCAAGAAAACAAACAAACCAACCCCACTGAAACAAAGCACTCCGGCATGGGACAGGCTTGGACTGAACCTGGCACTGCCAGTGGGAAAACAGCCCCCAGCCCCAAAGAGATTCACATGGAGAACTCAGGATAGAAGAGTGATCCCAGTTTCATGGGGTGCAGCTCCAGCTCTGCCCATGAGACATCCCTTGACCCTCCAGGAGCCTTTTCCTGATGACAGAACCCCCACAGATCAGAGGAATCAACTCTGCTCCTTTCCAGCCCAAAACGCATGCGCAGCCCGGCCCTGGCTGGGGCTTCTCACAGTAACCGTCCCCGTGGACACAATTCACACCTCAGAGATGCTGCAATATCGTGTTTGCTGGTGATAAACACCCCGGGGTGAACCCGTCACCAGAGGATGCTCAGGATCTCGTTGAAGATCCAGCCCTTAGGCAGGGTCTCCACTGGGAGGAGTCGGCATTGCCCGCCTTGGAGTCAAACAAAGCTGTGTCCAATGTTACTCACTGAAGTTCTGAGTTTACCCACATTTGGGGGGCCAGGAATGCAACTGTAGGGAATGGCACCTGCTTGAGTAACTTCGAGATTAGGGAGTGTATTTGGGGGAGGCATAAAGAATAACTAACTAAAACTGCATTTAATAACGCAACCTGCACGCACCAAACCCAGTGCTGGGTAGGTGGGCAGCCTCGCTTATATCAAGTGCAATACCTGAAATTACAGTTCATTCCCTTGTTTTAGTTGTACAGTTAGCATTTGTTCAGATTTAGGGATAGAAGCATCAAAGCATCCACTGAAGTGGAGGAAGGTGAGGGGTGGAGATGGATTACAGCAACAAATCAAATATTTTTGTTCTCACTCATAGCCGTTACATCTATTTGGAGTAAAACATGCTCTTGGCAGAGCAGTCCTAAACCATCACTCAGAGACAACCTTCTTCAAGGGAGGGATTGCCTCTTGTGGGCTGAGGAGAAACCCAATCCCACAGGTTTTCAGCCCTTTAGACCCCAGGGAAACCTCTCTGGTGTGCGGGCAGGGCAGGCAGGATGAACAGGCAGGGATCTGCCCCAGGGGGAGAGGATGGTGCCGGCAGCTGCGGGAGCCCCAACCACTCTTCCCGTGTGGCTTCAGAGCCCCGAACCACTGCCGGCCGTGGCCAGCGGCTCCGACGGCAAAGCCACAGACAGCCCCATCTGCCTATTGACCGGGGCCCGCGGGCGCTGCCGTGGCCGGGGACATCGATCGCTGCTGTGGCACAGCAGAAGCCAAGGCCACACGGGGCAGCACAGGGAGCACAGCCCAGGCACAGCACCACAGCCTGGGCACTGATACCATGACACCGGCACCATGACACCAGCACCGCAGCCACAACACCGGCAATGCACAGGAAAGCCATTCGGCTAAGGGACCTCGGCAGCGGGTGCCACGCCATTGCTGGACCCAAGGGCGTGAAGAGCCTGAGTTCATCTCACCTTCAGATCCAGACCTAAGCCCCTGAGGAGCTCCCGGCCCACACGGCAGCATCCGTGGTGCATCTAGCTGTACCTTGCACAGGGAACAGCAGCAACAACACTCATGAATGGGGTTCCCATGCCATGGGGCACCCATTCCCACCGGGCACCCTGCACCCCAGGCAGAGCGTGGGGCTTTGTCTCCCTCTAGTGCACATCGCTCCAGAGCACTTCAGCCATGGGACATGACGGACGGGGCATCCCTGGACGTGGGGAGAGTCCCAAGGCTGGGGCTCACCAAAGGGTTGGCCACTGCACCCAATGGCACCGGGCAGCAATGCCGCTTCCCGTGGCAGTGTAATGGTAGCATTCATGGGCTGTCGGCTGGTCATGACGTGGGAATGCACCCATGTGGAGGTTGCATCCTCATAGGGCACAGTTTGGACTCAGCACCCCAAGGAACCATTCACCTGAAGCAGCACCCGGAGTTCGTCACCTACAGTGATGCAACTGGGAGAGTTTTACCACATCCCCACACACCTTCTGCATTGACTTTCCCTGTTTGTCCTGTTAAACAAATATCCTGGCAGGGGTACAGGGTGACTTGTTATCCTTGCATTGCAATATCTAATTCACTGATATATCTATTATTCATTTATTTTTCTATTATTCATTTATTCACTGGGAATTTAGAGGCAATCAAAAAGGCACTCTTGGTCATTTTGCTATAAAAGCATTTTTGATCCTCCTCTCTGCCAATGCGAACTTGTCTCTCTCGCTTAAAATACATTAATGACCCATTACAGGGATGGGATCTGATGCCCTGCTTATATATAGGAGCGTCTTTGGAGATTTTGAAATTGATATAAATAAACAGGGGCTTGTTGTTAATGCGCTCATTAAGCAAGGGGTGGGCTGGGGTAAGGAACACAATATTTTCCACTTTGAGCTCCCTGGGGGCTCTGCAATAGTAGATGTTAATGCCTAAAAACAAGTGACACTACAGAAGAGAGAGTCAGTGCCCATTGGGCACCAAACAGCTCTCACCACCCCATGCTCCCAGGGCCATGAGCCAGTCCCAAGCCCTGCACCCCATTTGCTGGAGCAGGGAAAGCACCAGCACAGGGTCTGGGTCCCCGCAGCCCTCACAGCTGTACAACAGCCCCTCACTTCTGTTTCCCTGTTCTCAGCTGTGGTCACCCCTTTCCCCGCTTCTCCCTTTGTTCCTGGCCCAAGATGACGCCGGTCCCCAGCTCCGCAGGTGCCATGACCCAGCAGCTTTCCACCTCCCAGCAAAACCCTTTTGCACAGGGTATTGTCCCCAGGCATCACCCAAGCTGCTGAGCAAGGCAAGGACACAGCAGGGCCACCGGGAACCCCAAATCTGCCCTCGACCACCAGCGCACCTTCCCTCAGCTCTGCTGAGCATGCAGGGTTCAGGCCACCACTGCCCACCCCACAGCCACCTCTTGGGGTTGCACTTTGAGACAAAGCCAGAGGAGGTTCTTTGCTGATGTCCTACTTCTTCTTTAGAGTCTCGGCTCTTCTCCCACTTCCATAAGCAGCATCTTCTCTGCTTGCAGGAAGAACACGCTTGGTGAGCTCCTCGACCCACCATCTGGTCATCTTCCAGGAGACCAGGTTACCTCTGAGCATCCCCATGTCTGGGAGAAGCCTTCACTCAGGAGTAAAAATGAAAACAGGGAATGGGCTGGAAATGAGGGTTTGACACAAGCCCTGATATCAGCTGAAGATTTTCCATCTCTTTGGAAGAGTGTCCCCATGATCCTGATGATGGCCATTGCCTGGTCACACACTGGTGGCTGAGCCAAGAGCACTGGGCTGGGGGATGGCCCAGCTTGCACACCCTGCCCTGAGCTCGTGGCTTTTGAGATGAAAAGCAACAATAAAATCCAACTGGGAGAAGTGGCCAGGCAAGAGCCGGGACGTGCATTTCCTTCTCATCCTGGCTGTTAAATGGTCGCAGAGCCCCTGCAAAGGACAAGTCCTTCATAGTATGGATCAGGGACAGGTCTCAGAGCAGACGCTTGACTCTAAAGGCTTCTTGGAGACATGAGCTCCCTCCAGGCACTGCTGCCCCAGCCCAAACCTGCCTGTGGAGCAGTGGCATTTACTGTCCTCCTCCAAGGCTGCTGAAGGGCACAAAGGCCTCTGCAGCAAACCCCCACGGTGGCCACAGTCAGGGCCAGGCAGAAGATATGAATTATCACATTAGTGAAGCGGATTTAAAACAAAAGCAACCAAACAAAAAGACCTCAACCAAAAATGAAAACAGCTCCAAACCCCCACCAAACAAATGGCACCAGCATTATGGAAAAATCACAGTTATTACTGGCTGCAAACATTCAGGCTCCTGAGCAAGGCCTTTCTTAGGTAATTTCTGTTGTAATTAACATCTCTGAGTCTAATGGATCCAAGTTTCAGGGGACAAAGGGCCGCATTGTTAACAGCCTGTGCTCCTGGCTGCGTCGGGCCAGGCTGGGGCTGGACTGACTGAGAAATCTCTGCTTTCATCTGTCATTAGCGTCAACCCAGCTGCTATACCCAGGAAATTAAAACTATTCACTGCAGTAAAGCTTTAACGTCCGCGGTTTTATTTGACGTCCTGTGACTTACGGGCTTGACTGGATCCCCCTGCTCTGATCTCTTGGATTTATTAGTTTGAAAAGGCACCGAGTGACAGCGCCCGGCACTGAGCCCTGGGCAGAGAGTGACACATGGCCCCGGGTGCAAGTCTCCCCCCATGGCTCCCAGTGCAGCAGCTCCCTGCTGCCTCTGGTTTCAGGAAACCTTCCCAGTGCCAACCGTGACACCCAGACTGTGGCCATTATTCACATCCATCAGCACTTTCATGCAGGGCAGCCAGCACAGAGCAGAGCATCACAAGGATGCCTGAGAGAAGGGATGGGTCCTGCAGCACTGGTCAGCACTGGAGGTGGGGACAGCCAACTGCAGGACAGAGGAAAACCTGAGGTACCGCTCACGTCTGCCTCAAACTGCCCCATGTGTTACAGCCTCCTGAGCACGGATACCTCCCTGTAAATTTCCATGCCAGTCCATCCATCAGTGATTTGTACGCTTAGGAATAAAGGAAGGAAGTAGAACCCTCTTCTGAGCAGAACCTTCACTGCAGGCAAAGCAAGCAGATCAATCCTGCATCCAAAACCTTTACATGTGGTGCTCAACCTGCCCCATGGGGACAGGTATCTCTGAGCTGCCAGCAGGGAGCATGCAGGTAGGGGAAGCTGAAGTGGCTGCTCAGTGCCCATGGCCGTGCTGGAGAGTGGCTGCAGCAGCATCCTGGATTTCAGCATGCAAAGAAATGCTTAACAGATGGATTTTGCATCCATCCTTGTGGCTCCTAGAATAATCTTCATAAGCCACAATGTGCCCTTAATCCCACAACAAAATCAAGTCAAAGAGCAATTAATGCTCTGCTACCTGTGGCTAGCTGAAGTGATATAGAGCTGAAGATTTCTTTTTCCATTTCACTCCAACTGTGGTTTTGTTTTTTTCCAGCCGTTCTCTGGTCAGTGGTTTTAGGGGCACCAAGGTTCACTTCTGTGGGTAACCTCCACTGTTAGCTGTTGATTTAATTAACTCAGGCTCCTCTGCCTTCTTGACCATACCAACCCCAGCAGGGCTTGGTTTCAGACACAAGCCCTGGGTATTTCTCAGGGCTTAATAAAAAAAAGCCCAGGGAAGTTAAAAGGACGACTCTGACTGACTGGGCTCTGCAGCTCCAGGGCAGCAGTATCAGTTGCTTAGTCCTAAAACCAATTACCAACAAGCATTTGTGACCTAAACTTGAACCAAGCTTTCAACAGTTCAAAGTCAAGGCAAGACCACAGGGACACTTGCAGAATCTCCAGAGGCAGTGCTGAATGGCAGGTCCTGCTGGTTTGCAGAGGAAAAGGGAAGAGCAGTTTCCGACCAGGGCAGGCAGAGAAAGAACCTCAGAGCCCAGGGAAGGGATCCACGTTGCCCCAGCAAAGACCTGTAACTGCTGCCCCCATGGGCAGCATCTGCAGGTCCAAAGTCCAGGTGGGGTTTGGAGGAGAAGTTCTAAGTCCTCTGGATTAGGAGCAATGGGAAACCAACTGTTTCCTACAACAGCATTTGTCAACTAAGCCACCAATCTGGACCCCCACGAGAAACAGTCACCAGCCCCCAGGGATGGGTCAGCAACTTCAGCAGGACGTGGGGATGTCCTCAACCTGGTGCTGAACCACCCCGACCTTCGTCAGCAGCTAAAACCCCAGTAGGGACCGGCCTGGGCGGCACTGCCTTGTTTTTAGCAACCTCTTGAAATTTAAATTGATTTGTTATTTATCCAACTGACAACAAAGAGAGAAAAAAAGAGCCCTAACTCTGTGCGCTGGGGAGATTGGATTCCTGTATCACTGTCAGCTGCATTAACTTACTTCCTGGACCTAAACTCAATTAGGGCAGCATTCCCTAGCATTAATAAATCAATACCAATGCCATTTTGATATATTTTGAATGTCTTTCATTATATATTTCAGGGCAGGGATTAGTGCTGGATTCAAAGTTAATGGGACGTGACAGGGCAGATCAAGTTGGGGAGGTAAAGCCTTAGAGCCGTTAGCTGTAATTGCTTTCTGTTGCAAAAGATTGTGACTGTGAAACAAAGGGCTGCTGAACTTTTCTTGTCAGGGAGTAATCCCAGCCAGGGACTGTCCCTCTTTGGAGGGGGAAGAGGGGTTCAACACCAGAAGAACGACTCAGGTGGGGTTTGTGCCTGTACTGGGACAAGGGTACGGCACTGAGTCCCTCCTGCAGCAGCTTCTGGGATGGATTTACACCTCAAGCCCCTCCCCAGGGCTGATGGGACTCCGGCTCCCCCCACCGAGGCTGGCTTTTAAATTAAGGGGTTGTGGGCAAATCGAACTGGTTTTGGGGCTCAGCTCGAAAGGGTGGGAAAATGGAGCCAAATAAAGGATTTGTCCACCAACCCCTCTGAAGGGGTCTTGGAAATTCAGTGTGAACATCCAGCAGCATGGGCAAGAGCTTGGCCACTGGGTCTGCGCATACACCCTGGCCCCAGCAACAACAACAGGGCAGGGAAAATGCAAACATTCCTACCACAACGACTCACTGCAAAGCAAAGGGGAGTTTGCTGAGGTGATGAAAAAGCCTTTACTCAGGGCAGGGAGAGTTTATGGCATCAGGAAAAGCATGAAATACAGGTAAGCAGCATGGTACTGCCGGCACAGCTAGAGACACAGTAGATCATCCTTGATATTAGGATCCTTAAATCTAAGTGTAAAAGACAAAAATCCAGATCCTCAGCTGGGATTAACCTCACCAAGTCTCACAGACAACCCTGTCCTTGCTTTGGCTGCTCTGGGCAATAATCCCTCGATATCCACCATGGCAAAGGTGAATCTCTGCATCTCCTCCTCCCTGTACTCCCCACTGCCTCTCAAATTGATCGGGACAGTCCTGATTGCAGATTAAGTGACTGGCTATCAGTGACTTGAATCCTGTCCATCAATCACTCAGGCTGGTCCCTTGCAAAACATTAGTGAAGTAATTTCTCAGAGCGACTCTTTCAGACAATAAAGCAGGCACCTTGCAAGATGGAGCGTGCGACTGTTAAAGGTCTTAAAAGCATTTGCCAGTTATGAATGGCCTGAAGGGAGCCATTCTTGCTGCATCTGGGGATGAATAAAGATGGAAAATAATAGTGTATCAATGGTATTGCAACTTCGCTGTATTAATCTTTTAAGGATTAAAGTTGTTTAGCCCTTCCAAACAGGAATAGCACAGAATATCTCTTGATTTTGGTGAGTTAGAATTGTAAAAATATGTAGTCTGAGACAACTTCTGACCCATTCCCACTGAATTTGTTGTGATTGTGTCCCTGAAAAGCTGCTGCAGCCTGTTGTACAGGGGACAGAGACACACAGGGAAGGGCCCAAACTCCACCAAAACCCTTCCTGAATGCGAAACTTCAAAGCAGCAGAAAAGCCCAGTGTTTTCTCTGTCAAGCAAGCAAGCCCCCAGACCGCATTATCCTGTCCATAAAATCAAAAGATGCTATTAAGAGCAATTAAGAGTCAGGATTGCCCTTTGAAAACAGGTGGTTTCACTTTCAGGGGCACCACAAGCTGCAAGAATAGAGGATTTATGTAGATTTTCCATAGCTGACTTGGAAAAAAACATAACTGGAAGGAGCCCACTAAAGCACAGCCCCGAGAAGGGCGGTAGCACTGCGTCCTTTTGCCATTCATTTCCTCCAGAGGCAGGTGCTGATCTTACCAGAGGGTCAGGCCAGGAGCGGAGGCATCACAACCCACTGTATTGTTGATTAAAACCGTTTACCCCAACAGAAACCAAGCAGCAATTTTCCCAAGCAGATTCCAAAGCCTCGTAAAAAGGCACTGAAAACGTAATGATCTTATAAACCTCAGCCCCAAGCACACTGGAGGGCAGTTTAGCTCTGACTGCATCATCCAATGAAGTGCCCAGAATAGCTCTTCTCCCAAATGACAGCAACTGCCACCCTCCAGGTGATGCAAAAAGCCAAATCACGCTGAACCCAGCAGGGATCCGGGTCCAGAGGCAGCATCCAGCCAGCAGGTTCTCCAAGTGCCTCTATCACAGCTGGGCTCTCCCGAGGTTCTTGTGGCTGGTAGGGGTCTAGCTTAGCAAAAAGCCAAATGGAGATGTTTTGGCCGCATCTCAGCTTGCTGAATTCCACAGAGCATTTTCTGCCCACTTCTGAGTGACTGAAATGTGGGTTTGTAGCTCCTGGAGGGTGTGGAAAGTCGGCTGTCGTGGGCTTTTAACTTGGCCATGAAGACTGAAAGAACCAAAATGGACATTCAGCTAACACAAGGCTCAGTGAGGATTGTTCCACCTTGGCCGCAGGCAGCACACCCTCCTGGATGGGCTCTGCCACCCCCATGTTCGTGCCAGGTGAGACCCCAAAAGCAACCACCATCTGGACTGGTTTCCCTCGACTTCCCTGTCTCACCCGAGGGCTTAACCCACTCCAGGGAGAAGGAGAAGAAGAATGAAGAATGGCTTTGCCCAGATGTGTTGCACAACCTTTAAAAAAGCAGAAGCCTCACTTGCGAAGAAACCTGCTTTGGGCAGCCCAGACGAGCCCCAGACCTCTTTGCCCACAGTCTTGAGCAATAATTTATCCCAGCCACGATGAGGATCTTCTCTCCCCACACCGCAGCAAGGCCAGCACAGTGAGCACAAGGAAGGTTCAAGATTTGCTCATGCATCCAGCTGCTATGGCTTAGCAAGGGGGTCTTCATCCTGCAAATAGGGTATAATGCTGCTGGCTTGCTCCTAGCCCAGGGGAATGAAGAAAGAGATGCAAAGCAGAGGCTGGAAAGCTGAAAGAGCTCACATCTGCCTAAGAGATGTTTGATTTTTCCTAGTTTTAATTAATTAAAGATGTAAAGCAAATGGCAAAGAGAGCTTGGGGCTGCTGAGACCCAGTACTGGGGCAAAACCCTATGTATGAGTGTGGAAATCAGAGAAGGTGTTTGACAACCGGGGAGGGAGATAAAAAAATGGAAATATTTCAGACATTCCAGAAATAACAGAGGCAGTTCCTGAATTACCACTGTGTTAATGGATGGAGGCTCCTGTGCTGGCGAGGCACCGAAACCTGCTGGATCCCCAGGACAATCAATGCAGCAGCAGTGCTGTCAGCGCAGCATCCCTGCAAGGCTGCAGCAGCGATGGGGCTGCACCAACACACACTCCCCTCGCAGCCCAGCCCTGTGGCCATCACCACCAGCAGATGCTTAACATCAAGATAAGAGCGTTACTGCATCAAGAACCATCAGATCCAGGGAAGGCAGCAGGAAAAACGCATGCACCGCGTGAATCCGACCATGAGCTCTCCCTTTCTACCCCAAACAAGGCTCTTATTACCCTCCCTGGAGGAATTTTTGAGGCTCCCTTTCAGCAGGGTTAGAGCCCGTCAGAAGGACGGCAGGACACATCTGACGGACAAGCCCATCTCCCCCTACTTCTTGCCTTTACTTCAGACATGACCTTTTGATTTCTCGGGTAGAGTGTAAATTACATGTCGCCAGCATAAAATATTAAATCCAATTTATATTTAATTATTGATGATATTATGTATTCCATAGTAATGGCAGCAGGAAAAAAACCCAACCATCCACCCCACCATTAAATAGCTCGGTTGCATTAGCAGCTTCTTGAGGTTAGATATCTTCCTCCGTTCCTTCTTAACGGCAAGATTGATGGGTATGGGGAACTTTGTAAATAGTCTTCCAGAAATATTTTATCTGATTATTGTACCTATAAAAGGGAGCGGGGAGGGGGAGAAAGGGCCTTTGCAAACCACTACTAATTATTTGCTCAGCTAAAGGGCAAACAGCTCCGTGAGCTGCGTGTGTCTAATGCTCTCCAGCAACCCCACTGGAGGCCGGCCGCTCCGGTACCCCCGTAAGCAAACGGGGCCATGGAAACCAGCCTGTGTTTAAGAGAAAAAAGAGCAGTGGAGAACCACAGTGGTTTTTATCCAGCTGAGATTTAACCAGTCTCTTAAACTTGAGTTAGATGTTTTTACTAAGATATTAATCGATTTGGTTTTGACTTAAGTTAACTTTCTGCCCATATATACATACATATATATATATATATATAATATGCCAAAGCCATCCAAGGTGAGCATGGCTTCACTGCATTGGTTTTGCTCCTGTGGTTCTCACATGGGATGAAAGGGATTTATGGACATCCAACACCAACTGGGCTCCCTGTGGAGTGAAACTCATGCCACTACCCCAGGTGCTGAACCACCATAATCTCCTTCACCCCCCACCACAGCAGTTTCACATTCACCATAACACAGCAACAACTCAATTCATTTCTGCAGTGCCCCCCCACCACCACCACCAGCACCCTCAGCTCAGCACAATAAAACCATCACCTCCCTCTCTTGAACATTCCAATCAATAACCAAATAGAGAGAAACCAGCTCAAGAAAAGAAAAGACCAAGAATCCCTCTGGAGACTGATGCAGGCCACTAAGTGCTCCAGTGTCACTGCACTGGGTGACAACCTTTGGGACCGGACAAGCATCGGAGGAGAAGGGGAAAGTTTACCCATGGAGCCGCTCCTGTGAGACAAACACGTGGGATCCTTGACATTCCCCCTCCCATCCAGGGGGCTGGCAGAGCTCAGGCCATACTCCAGTGGGAGCTGCTGGGCTGACCCCACACACTGAGTGACATCCGGATGCTCTGCCAGTTGCTCTCCATTCCCTGTGCACCGTGAGCACGTTGTGTTGGTGCTTCCAAATAAAGTGCTTCTTTGATGGGGAAAGCTTTGTTTTTCACTAAGAACACTCCTCAGCAGTCTCATAAAGCAGCTCACACACCTCCTATCAGGCAGCAGAAAACACTGAATCGGGTTCTTTTGGCTACCTGAAAATCTTTGCAGATATCTCATGGAGCCAGATGCCAGGTGAGCTCCTGCTCCACCACCAGCACTGTGTGAGGACCACATAAAGCTCCTGAGCCGGAAACCACCAGGCATGACCTGATTCTTCCTCCACTCCCCAGCACCAGCCTAATGCCAGGGCAGCCCAGACTTCACCCTCCTGCTCCTGCCAGCCCTTGCTTTCTTCAAGTCCTGGCAGACAGGGACCATGAGTGCACTGTGAGATATTTCAGCATCACAACAGCTCCAAGAAGCAGCAACGGGTTTCCAAGACTCACATTTCCCAAAGCAGCTCCCAGGGTTTGCAGCACAAGAACAGCC